>PVJC01017061.1:0-32890 GCA_004026665.1 Murina feae
AAAAGAGAACAACGTGCAGGGGAGGGCAAGAGTCTGAGAGATCAACATAGAGGGGGTGCCTGCTCCAAGCCTCCACGGTGTGCCTGGGGGCAGGCCCCCAGCAGGTAGACACACACAGGAGGACTGCTCTGAGCCTCAGATGCGGCTGGGGGCAGGTCCCCAGTGGCGACACACACACATACACACACACACACACACACAAAAGGCGCCTGGCAGACTGGGGCCATCATAGGACATCCACTGAGGGGTCCCAGACTGTCAGAGGGCACAGGCCAGGCTGAGGGACTCCCTCCACCCCGAGTGCACAAATTTTTGTGCACCGGGCCCCTAGTCTTATATAATAAAAGGCTAAATATGCAAATAGACCAGACAGCAGAACAACCCAACAACCAGTTCTTATAATGTGTGGAACATGGTGGGTGTCAGTCGCAGTGGGATGGTGGAGCAGGAGAGCAGGGGCGCCAGACCAAGGCGGGGTGCTGGTCATGGTCATCAGGGCAAGCCTCCGGTGGTTACTAAAAATTCTTTACTTCCATGCACTGTGGTCCCACCTGGCACTTGAACCTGCTGTCAGCGCTGGCCCCGCTCACACCCACTTCTGGTGTCCAGCACTGCCTCAATCGCTTGGCGCCATCAGCAAATGTGAGCAGCAGCTGCCAGCTCCAATCGACCCTCGGGGTTTCTCCAACTCCCCATGGTCCTAAGGGGAGATCAGGGCCAGCAGCCGTCTCTTACACCCACTGCCAGTGATGGCCCCACTTGCACCCACTGCCAGTGCCAGCCCCACTTGCTCCCACAGCCGGCACTGGAGCCACCACTCTCATCCACTGCTGGTGCCCGGCACCGGTCCCAATCGCTTGGAGCCATTAGCGGGTATGAGCAGTGGCTGCTGGCCCTGATCACGCCTGAGGGCTTCTCTACCACCGCTTACTTCTGAGAGGCAATTGGGACAGCAGCTGCCGCTCACACCCGCTGACAGTGTCAGCCCCAACCATGCCTTCAGTGGGTGCAAGCATGGTCAGAGCCATCAGTGCATGGGAGCGGCAGCAGCAGGAGTAGGGCTGCTAGCAGACAGGTGACCAGGGGTGTGGCGAGATGGGCTTGGCTAGGGCGCAGAGGATGGGCCAAGTCTTGCCCCTGTGCCTACCGCAGCCTCACAGCCTACAGTTCCTTTCAAGGTGCACAAATTCATGCACTGGGCCCTTAGTCTATAGATAGATTGATATAGATAGATATAGATGATAGATATAGATATAGATATAGATATAGATATAGATATAGATATAGATATAGATATAGATGGCTAATATGCAAAGTGTCTCCTCAGGCGTTCAACTGGGAGACCAGGAGTTTGATCGCTTGCTATGATGTGTGCTGACCACCAGAGGGCGGCATGAAACATGGTGGGCAACCAGCCGTGGCAGTGGGGCGCTGAGGGAGCGAGGGAAGGAGGAGGCAGGGAAGCAGGGAACCTGATCAGTCCTGATCACCAGCCAGGCCTAGGGACCCTAACCATCCCTGTACAAATTTCATGCATCAGGCCTCTAGTTTATAAATAACTAGTTTTTCTCCTTTCCAGCATATAATAAGATTACACTTCTCAACTCCTTTGAAGTTAGATATAGCCATGTGACTTGCGTTAACTCATGAAATCTAAGTAGAAGCAACATATATCACTTTCAGAGAGAAATATTTAATTGCCAAAGCAACTTTTCTTCTCTAGTAGCAATCATGAAAACATGAAAATAGGACCTCCATAAGCCTGAGTTCTTGAGTGACTACAATAAAGAATATTGCTTAATGCAGCATAGCATAGTTTAGCCTATCCTGACTGATATGGCATCTTATAGACTAAACGAAATGAAGTGACTCACTCAAATTGGCAAAACAAAGTTGCAAAAAAGCTCTTATGGTTCTTCTATTTTAGTTTTGCTACATCAATCCAGGCTCAAATAATATGTCTTTTAAGAACCTCAAAATGAACAACATCTGATTTGATGTATATTTATTACACAGGTGTCCCCCACAAAATGTATACACACTTTAATAGCTGATAGCTCAATTTTGAAAATGAAGTGTATATTAATAAACACTGCCTTTATAATTATTCAAAGTGTGTGTGTGTACATTTTCGGGGACATCCTTTATGTATCCACATAAAAAATAACTGGTTCTTTTGATTGAATTGGCAAATTAGATTAGTTAAAGCAACAGTGGTACTGGATGTTAAAATAAACAAAGACTAAATCTACCAATGTATGTTATGTTACAGATTAAAAAATTATATATTATGGCTTTCTAAATATTTAGAATAGTGAGGTCTCTGGATTACTTAAATTTCTAGCTTTTTTATTCAGACAATTAGTAAGTGACCCTAAATCGATCCTCTACCTAAATAATTATTATGCGAGATTAATAAAAAAGAGCCAAGAAGACAGTTCCTTGACTACTCTGTGACTACATGAGACTTCAAATATAGTTGTAAGAAGCTTAGAAATGTTACTTGCCATTTACGTTAATACCCACAGATCCCTGTCATCTGGACATGCTGATCTATCTTCAAGTGAAAATGTACTTGGCAAACAGGCTTTCGGTTGAAATATGTTTTTGCAAGACTTCATGACTTGGCAGCCCAATTTCTTCTTTTATATGAAAGAGATTAAAAAAAAGAACTTTATATCTTGGCCACTTCAAAGTCACACAAATTTCACACTCAGTTTTCACTTGTGTTCGCTCTTACTGGTGATATTTTAATAGCCCTTGTTTAAGTACTTTTTATGTCATTTATTTTTTGTATTTTTGGCAGCCTATGTCCTATTTCCTTTCAGCTTTAACCAATGCCAATTACTTTATTTCTTTACCTGATGTTTTGCTCATTTCCTCCATAAGCCCATCTTTTAGGATTGATGAGAGATACATGATTTTTTTTTTTAATCAAAATAGTTTTAGGAGCAATAGTACTCAAACCCCACAGGAAACAGGAAACCTTTTTTATACTATTCATTCATTTTAAGTATTAGAATGGTCTTTCACAACTTTCTTAAGCCTTTAATTCCTTAGTTTCCCCATCTCCTAAATATGAATGACTGTCATAGTCTTCATTTTAAACTCAAATAATATTTTGAAAAAAATGAAATATATTTCTAAAACCCTCAGTCTTGTAAAAAAGAACTAGATATATTTAAGACATATGAGTCAGATCTGTATACATTTGGGACAATGGCATTTTAAAACAATTATGCTATAAGCTTTGGAATAAGCTTCAGAGTTCAGAGTTCAACAGAGTTAGAGTTTCCAAGTGTCAAAGTAAATCATAATTTGATTTCACAAAGGACTTAGCAGACCCACATCATTTTAGACATCATGTCTGGAAAAATACACCTCGATATTCTAATTCTTTATCAGCAAAGCTCAGATTTGAAGAGTAAGTATAATTCCAGAGTCTGGATTTTAACCATAACTATATAACTTTTGACAATATTGATCACATCACTTTAGGACATTTATGGAAAATTTTCAGATTAACAGACAAAATAGGAAACAATATAGGAGATGCTCTACCTCAAACTGACTTGCAGTTAATTTGTTAATTATGTTTACAAACATCATTTCATATTTTTTCAAAATATTCTTGAGTTTACAGAAAGAATCTGGCAGACATTCCTATTTAGTAGATGGAGAAATTTTACCAGAGTGGAGGAATGTAGAGGTACCTGAATTGGATCAAAGAGAAGCAAGTGACTAGTAAGTTGGGAAATCTCAAAACCACATCAAATGATGCATGTTTTCTTAAGACTTAATGGATTTGGTCTCACAGAGACGAGACTCAGTAGGACATTACAATTTAGTTAAAACATTCTGAAAGTTGTCATGTGATAAAGGAAGGAGGCTGACTCTGTGTTGATCCAAAAACACTAATAAGAGCCCTTCAACAAAAGTTATAGCGTGAAGACCGATTGGCAGTTAATTTGTTAATCAGTCACCATTCTATGAATATCCTATCAGCGCAGACGAAAACACGTATCAGAAGTCATGATTTATTTTCAGTGAACAATTGTGCATCTCTAGTAATTTTGGGGGGAAATTTTCAAGGAGGTAAGAGCAACACTTACCAGAACTTTTTTTTACATGTAAATATATTGATTGATTTATTAAAGTGTATTTTTATTGTTGAGAGTATTCCAGATGTCCCCTTTGTGTTTTTAAAAAAACATTTTTATTACATAAAGTAATACAAAGGTTAGTACATATATCTCTTTTTCCCCCTGCCCTTCCCCCAGCCTCCCCTACCCCCCAGTGATTTGTGCCATTGGTTATGCTAAAATGCATGCATAAAAGTCTTTTGGTTGATCAATTACCCCCCCCCAACCCTCCCTGTCCTCGTTCCTATAATTTGACCCTTTTTTTGTTGTCTTTTTCCCCATTGCCCTCTTCCTCCCTGCACCTGCCCCTCCCATATCTTCACCACACTATTGTCTATGTCCATGTATTATGCATTTATGCATATAAATTCCCCAATTAATCTCTACCTGCCCCCACACACACACACAATCCCCACCTTCCCTCTGAAATTATCAGTCTGTTCCATGGTTCTTTGCCTCTGGATCTATTTTGTTCATCAGTTTATTTGTTCATTCAGTTCCACATATGAGTGAGATCATGTGATTCTCATCTTTCTCTGACTGGCAAGTAGCCAGAACTTTTGAAATCTATCAGGGAGACTTCTACAGATCTTTAGCAGACCTGGCACCCTTCTTAGCATGTGTACATAGGCAAATTACCCAGTGAGTGTCACTCCCTCTAATTTGAGTAACACTATTTGAAGTGCTCTTAATTATAAGTGCTTGGGGAAGGTTAATCAACTGTTTCAAAATAAGAAAGCCCACGTCAGGCTTCTATCAGATTTACTGATAAAAGCCATAAAAATACAGGCATAAAAATACTTTGGAGATTATGCATACGATTAACCCTTGAACATCACAGGGCTTAGGGGTGCAGTTAAAAATCCACATGTAACTTTTGACTCCCCCAAAACTTAACTGCTAAGAGCCCACTGTTGACTATAAAAACATTCGGTTAACACATGATTTGTATGCTATATGTATTATAATCTATAGTCTTACAATAGAGTAAGCTATACAAAATAAAATATTATGAATAGTATCATAAGAGAATATACATTTGCGGTATTGCTTGTATTTATTGAAAAAAATTTGTATGTCAACTCATGTAATTCAAACCCATGTTGTTCAAGGGTCATATATATAAATATTTTTACCTCCAAATCATGTAATCATCTGGGAGCTGAGAGTCCTTACCCTGGAAAACACATACAGTCAGGGATTCTGTATCACTGTTGACTCTCAACACCTAGCACAGAAGCTCCCATAATGCATGGTTGTTTCATAACTCACAGCAAATACAATAGGTAGTCATTCCCAGGAATTGTATAAAAATGATTATCAGAAGTGAATCGAGATGAAGTCACAGAACCTCTGAAAATATTTTTAGTCTTTTCTGTTGCTTATGCTTTGACTCCAAAGATTTGAGTTCAGAACTCACGAAAATAGGAGATAAGTAGTCTAGACAGTTCTGCTTAAAACAGTAGAGCATCTCATTTTTCCTAAGAAAAGAACCTTTCTTTTGCAGTTAGACCTGAGCTCAGTTGTATTTTCAGAAAGGCCCATTTTCATAAAAAGAATTTTGTATGCATTGCAACTTAAATACAGTATGGCAATACTGGTGAGCAGACTTCTGGGTTTAACAGCTTTGTTAAAAATTAAGAACACAAAACCAGACAGCAGAATACCATGGAGAAAACTTTCATTATGTTTAAACAATTGAATGTCAATGCTAATAACTGACTCCTGCTGGATTCCATTCTTTCCCAACAAAAAGGAAACCACTTATTCACACTATAATGTTTCCTTCATGTGAGACCTTCTCAGCTGCACTTATGTGCTGCAGATGATGTGGTGAAGAAAGGCTTCTGATTCTGGAATAACTGCTGAACAACTTGGGAGTCGGTCACCCTCTGTTCCTTCTATTCCTTTCCTGGAACTCTTGCTGCCTTCCTAACCACTGCACAGAGTACGTGCAAAGAATTCAACAAAGAGCGAGGAGGCGGAAGGGGGGGCTGTGGATGGTGGCATTACTGCTAATGGTGTGACTGGCCTACAGTCAGAAAGCTCTGGTCTCATGTTCTCTCCTCCATCTGACTGATGAACGTGTTATGTTTTAGAAATGAAATATTGTATGTCTCCTTCATATGAAAGCAGTATAATTATAAAGGAGAATATTTTTAACTCATTATTTCTGTTTTGAATATCATAAGTTTTAAAATGCTTTAAAAAGAAGAAAAGAGAAAGAAACTAGAGCATCAAATAGTGTCGTGTACAGAGACAGAGTTAGGTTGATTGCAAACTTTTTCATAGTTCTGTATTTAACCAGTAAACAGTAAAAACAAAACAAACAAACAAACAAAAAAGCAACTTAAAGAAAATTTCAAGTGAAGCAACTAGACCAACTCAGACTGGGTCAAGTTAGACTCCCATATTGTAAAACGTATAGAATCCCCTCAATAAACCCCAAACTTCCCACTTCCTTTCTTTGATGATAAACAGATTAATCAGTCAACAACAAATATTGAATTATCTACTGGACACGTAAGTGCACAGCACTATACCAAACCTAGGCAAGCCAGGCCAAGATAAGTAACTTCATTTGTTTTAAATTGACCCCACTGCTCTAAAAATGTAATTTTACAGAATACATAAAAGCAAATTAGTGATCGATTTTCAAGCAGGTGAATGTGAAAGCTTTGATTGAAAATGTTCTAAACATTTTTAATCTTTCTTCCAACCCATAACAGTAAAACTGAAAATAAGCACTTATACAGCCTAGCCAAATATTTAGATAAAGAATGAGTTTGTAACCAGCAATATCTTAAAATGTGTTTGAGTTATTCTATATGCTACTTAAATAGTTAAACTGTCAGCCTGGGATTTTGTATATGTTCCTCATTAGGTTGCTTCAAAGATCCCAGGGCAGGTATATCTGCATTTTAAAATTTTGTATTTTTTCATGGTTTATATGCCCCATAAAATGCCTCGAGAACTTTATGAGGGATGTTACATTAATATGTGTTATTATAAATATGATTTAAATATCTAAAGCATTACAGAGTGATTACTGTTCAATAAGGCAGCGTGCATAAAAGGGTTATCTCCACACTGTGCCTAGGTTTCTACAATATAATATAATGAATTGTTCAATATAGTTTGCATGCTATTTGTCTCTGTTTCTTCTTAAGCTCGAGGGAAGCTGATGTGCAATCCTCTAACAAGGCGATCATAAATTGCAGAACAATAAACAGCCCTTGAGATTTTTAGATAGTATGTGGTTAGCATGCAATCCATCTTGGGAAACTTGATTTAATACCTCAAAGGAACATCTCTGACAATGCTCAACATGGTTTTAAACTGCTGCTAAATCAATTAGTGCATTGGAGAATCCTAATGTGTCTGCCTCGATCATAGCCTTGCCCAAGAACTCAGGCTGGTTACTTCCTAAAGCAAAAGATTTAGGGAGCCACTGCATGGGTGCACTTGGGTTCCCTGGAAATCATTAAAGATAATCCTGCATGAAAGAAGGGATGAATCCACCTTCCTAAATCATCAAGATCAATGGAGGTGTCATCTCCAAAACTCATCTCAGTGTTTCTGAGTTACTCTTCCTTAGCCAAGAGGATACACTTAAATAACAGGTAACTATTACTGGTTTTCTGAAGTCAAGACTTTGAGGTTAATTAAGTCCCCCTCCCATAAAAAGATTATTTTTTGCTTTAATATGTGAATTTCCTTTTGTATATATAATGTATCTTGTAACAATATTTGTATTATATTGGAAGACCTCCGGCATTTATAGATATTATCTAATCCTCACACATTTATTAACTTGTAAAGTAGAAACAATAGGTAAAAACCAACAATAAACAAAACCCACCCAAGGGGGGGGAGATAATACCAATAATTTCTCAGTTTATGATAAATTATGCAATCCTATTTTTTACTGCATTAAACGTAATAATTAACGTAACAATTGCAGTGAAAGAGGAGGATCATGATCTCCCCTTAAAATTTATGGTACTTCCTCCATGTCTTAACTGGTGTCCTTTCATTTTTCCACATTAATCTACTGAAGACAATGCTCAGGCAACCCTTGTCTTTCTTTCCATCTTTTGTTATGCTGGCGCAATAGCCTTGCTTTTTCAATATCTCACAGACCCACTGGGTCCTGTTCCCTGCAGAGTGAAATCATAGATTGTGCCTCAGCCATACCCGCTAGCACACTGGCTCTTTCCTCCTAAGGGAAGTTCACTCAGTTCATGCCACAACACTAATTGATGGGATTAAGAAACAAAGCAAAAGGGAACAAAGCAGTTAGTCCAATGAAAAGAAGCTCCTTTTTGTTTTTCCTTTAACAATTCTAAGTACTTGTTTTACCTGCTTTTTTTAAAAAAAAAAAAAATTCAGCAGCATGTTCTGCTGATGTGTAAACACAAGGTTAGTTTCTTCAGGCAAAGTAAAGATTTCAATACTTTATGGCTCTCTTATTTCCTTCAAAGATGAGTAGAGTATGATTTTTCTGGAAGTCATCTAAGTTTAATATTAACTCACATATATAACGGGAATCTTTACCATATTACCTTCCCTATGTAATGAGATGCCAAAGGGTGAAGGCTGTTTTTTCTCCCCTCTCCAAATAATTGAACGACTATTTAAATAGCCTGATTTATAATTTAGGATCAGGATAAAGCTCATTTGTCTAACTTCTAAGAGTTATAGATGTGGTTATATTTCATGTTCCCTTTAATGTTATTTCTAGGCAAAGTGAGAAATGAGTAATTTCTAAATGGCATTCCTTGCTTTGTTTTCTAGCTCCTTTTTTGGATCATTAGTATCTTTGAACACTATATTACAGTGTAAGTGATAATAACTTTTCATGTATTTTTTAAAATATTATTCTCACATGTATTTTTGTTCTGTCTCACTACAATGCTATATTATAGTTTGGCAGATACTATCCTCATTTAATGTAAGTAAAAATGGAGGCATAACATGGAACAGCTGCCAATGGAATGGGGAAAAGTCTATGCCAAAATCAGGCCATTTAAATATTTTAATAACTTTTGTCATGTTTTGATTGGAAACAAAATTTGTGGTAAAAATTAAGAGAATGTTTTGGTATTAGGTGTCCATTAAAAATTATTCAAGAGTTTATTCTCACACTTTCTCTCTTTGTCCTCTTAGGTATCAATGAAACTTTATTACATATTGGGGGTTGCCCAATGCAGCTGTATTTAGTTTAGCAATCTTTAATAAAAGAAGTGATTCTGATCACAGCATTGGTTTTAATAAACCTTATTCCCATGTTATCTTATGGAGCCTAAATGACATCTTCCCTACAGTTAAACCTTCTGTGATTTTGAAATCTAACAGGACTTGCCACACAGCAGGGGCCCGATAGTGAGAACCTGTTTCATTGATTATTACAGAAACCACTGTTGTTCAAAACATGAACTCCCAAGATAGAAGGGGGAAAATGATATAGTAGAGCTTCCTTCTTGTCATTTTCTTTCTGTAGTGGTTCTATGTAAGTGTTCTTTCTACAATTTTATCCTTTCACCTTGTTCAAATGTATCTCTATACCACACTCTGACCACATTCTTAGGTAATCAGAGGCTTATGGCTCAGTTTGTAGGTAATTCTGGTTCACTGTTATTACTATTTCCTGAAGCTTTTGGATGCCATATGACCCTTTCTTTTCTTGTTAGAGTCTTTATCAGAAAGTGAAAACATAAAGGTGTTAAACTGAAATCAGTTTGATTTGTGAATTTCTAAAGAGTCTTCCCTAAAAGAATAGTTGAATGATGTAGTCTCTTCATTGGATTAATCCAAACTCTATATGACATTAATACAGACTGTCACTAGTTATATTTTTATGGGCTCATATATTTAAAAATGTTTTACCTCTACTCACCTCCAGGTTTCTGTAATGAAACATTTCTTGGCTATTTTGTTTGTGTCCATTGCTGTAATAGAAATAAAATGTGGCAACAACACAGAAAGCTCTAATACAAGGTAGTGGATTATATTAAATGTTGTAAAAGATATATTAAATGAAGCAGGGCTATGCCAAAGAGGGTAGAGAAATTAATCTCTGGGGGAATCAAGGGAGACTCTATAGGAGAGGTAGCTTTTGAGCTTGGTGATAAGTAATGGTGTTAAATTATAGAGAGAGTTAAATACTAAGTTAAGACATTGAATTTATTCTATAAAAGAAAAGTGTCTTCACATTTTTAAAGCTAGAGAATAACAGGATCCAAAAACTTGATACATACTTTTATGTTGTTTTAAATTGCTCTCTCTTTTTTTAATCCTCACCTAAGGATGAGAGAGAGAGAGAGAGAGAGAGAGAGAGAGAGAGAGAGAGAGAGACATCAATATGAGAAAGAAACATCAATCCCATATGTACCCCACTGAGGATCAAACCCACAACCTATGTGCCCTAACTGGGAATCAAAGCCATAACTCTTTGGTGCCTGGACAGACTCCAACCAACTGACCCACACCAGCCAAGGAGTGTCTATTCATAAAATTCCTCCAATCATTTTATATTTAGACTAGGAGCCCGGTGCACAAAAATTTGTGCACTCGGCGAGGGGAGGAGGGGGTCCCTCATCCTGGCCTGTGCCCTCTCACAGTTTGAGACCCCTCGGGGGGGATGTCCACCTGCTGGCATGCATGGCCAGCCTGGGTGAAGGGCTGAGGGCTGTTTTCAGGCTGGCCACAGCCCCCTCAGGGTTCGTGCACTGGGGGGGTGGGATGGCTGGTGAGTGCAGGCGTGGACGTTTCCAGTTGGGAGGCCCACCATCGCAAATACCTGGTGGGCTCCCACTGCTGAAAGTTGGATTGCCTGAACTGCATTCTGACCATTCTCAGTAGCTTTCAGTAACCTGAGCATAAAAAGAAAGAAATTAAATGATAGCATTACCCAGTAATCAATGGTATGGTTTTGCTAGCTGGGTGTTTTGGAATAATGGTACTACAAAGGGAAAAAATGATTGTGCTAAGAGAAAATTAGATAAGACTATCATAGTACACAACTTAGAAAATAAAATTTAGAGATTGGAAAGGAAACAGAAATGTTAAGAGATAACCTATGGACATAGACATAGAGGGGGAAAGGCCTGGGGGGATTGGATATGAGGTGGAAGGGGTCAATGGGAAAAGCACATACAACAAAGGAAACATCTGTGGCCAACCTGCATAGTAGGCTCCGCCATGGGCCACAGAAGCTCCCGCACACCCAGAGCAGGCCACAAGATTGGATCGAGGCGGGCAAGCAGCTGCCGATGAGCCTCCAAGGTCGCGTGGGCCCGCGATAGCTCCATTCCCAAGCCTGGCTGCAGTGCCGGGGGCCTGGCTTCCGCCCTGCCATGCAGCCAGCCGCTACTGCCCAGAACCCACCACAGGCAAACGCTCCATTCCCAGCCCCAGCTGTGCCGGCAAATGCACAGGCGGAGGCCAGGCCTCCCCGGCGCCATCACTCCATTGGACCCAGTGTTTGGGTGGGCTTCCGCCATCTTGGCTGGGCTAATTTGCATACCATTGCTCTGATTGGCTGTTGGGCGTCCCGAAGAAACGGTCAATTTTACTATTTCGCTTTTATAGAGATTATGATCTGTATTATCCTATAATAGAAAATGTCTGAGTACTTATCTCTCAAAAAAACCCCAGAAATTTGAAAATATGTAACCTAATATGCTTTAATTAAGCAATGTCATTAAAAGCATTTGAAATTAGTTCCACTTACTTTAAATAGTTTTTAAAAATAGACCCTAAGAAATAACTTGAAGATAATAAATATGTTGAACTTAAGACTCCTAGTTGTCTTCATTGAACCTCCAACCAGAGACTCATTACTAATTCAAATGCCTTTCCAAAGCACTTGACACTCTTTTCAAGATGTTGTCATATTAATTATTTTATTCTTACCCCAAATATTCTTTGAAAATATATTGGGTTCCAAGTGCTGTGGAGGACAGAATATAGAACCTACATAACTCATCTTCAGTGACCATATTTTTTAAGTGGAATATTTCAAAATGAAAATTATTGAAGGCAAGAAAGATGTCTTATCCATCTGCATACTCCAAATAGTTATGAGTCCTGGCAAATTATCCAACTTGATTTTTTATAGGGTTATTTTGGGGATTAAGTAAGATAGTGTATCTAAAACTCCGTATAAGCACTCAAATGTCGTATTTTTGTACAAAGGCTCAGCATCCATGCAGAAAGTGCGACGCCTTGGAAGAGTGGTCTCCTTTGTTCTGATTTCATAGGCACTAATATTCTTGCCCCTAAATACCTCCCCACTTGTCTTGCCAGCATACCTAAAATCTCCATGGTACTGACTCGACTATTGTAATGGATAGGTTATCTGGAAAACCATCAAATAAAACCATTTAAAACCACTCCAATTTTAAATCCAGTTAATTTATTAGTTTATCATTGTTTCCCAAAGAGTTCTAAGGGATTGAGACATAACAGGAACCAGTTGTGGTGGGGAGAACACTCCTTAAGGAAGATAAGAGCATTATCTTGGTCACTGGCTGCCCATGAAGAACACTCTAGAAGTGATCACTAAGAGGGAAGTGTGTGCACAGAAAGTCATGGAGGTGCTGACTTCACCAAATTGCCCAGAAGCTTCTTCTACTCCCTGGATTATGCAGAGAAATGATGATGGAGTTGTATTTGTTTCAAGACTATGGCTTGAAATATTTAATGAACAGCAAATAAATTGTGGGATTCTTAATTTAAGGGGACAGCTCATGCTTTGTTGCTACTTAAAGAGATTAAATTCCAAAACAAAAATATTGATATCTAGCTCTTAAAATTATATCTAATTTAAGATTATCTCTTGCTGTCTCCTCACTTTTCCCCCCATATGACCTATGGAATATTCTAGAAAAAGGACAACTCTTATCTTCAACTTAAACCCAACTCTTTGAAAGGTTTGGTTTCTTTTGTTAAAAAATATCAGAATGTTCTGTAAATGGTGAGACTTTATTAAGAAAAATGTTGCTTCCGTTTTCACTAGGCTCTGGAAGATTTGATAAAAGCAAAAGTTACTGCAGAAGAAAATCATAGCTTAACTTTGAATACTCAAACTTATTACCCTTTTCGACTGAGTTTTATCAGATGAAGAACTTAGCTATAGGCTCACTTTATAATAATATTTATTTGAGGCTGGATTTTTACAGGAGAGTGTACAGATACGGTGAATTAAATAAAATAATTTATCTATATGTAATCTGAATATCCTATTTGCAATAATTCCAAAATATTTTTTTTGTACTCTTTTTTTCCCATTTGGAAATCCATATGGTCATGATCATAAGAAATATAGATATAAAGACAGACATCGATATAGATTATTTTCCCTCATATACATTTCCCCCTAAAAAATGTCTATTGCTTGATATGATTTAACTGGTACTTGGAGAAGGCTGAGATCCCTGGACAGATGTGGAATATATTTAATGTTTTGATAGACTTGAAATATTTCTGTGTTTTCATCCTTTCTTTCAGACTGTTTGATCTTTCAACTACATCAAACATCTTGTTAGATTTTAGAAAGCACTTTTTCCTCTTTAATTTTTAAACTAACATGAATCCATATATTCAAGAGAATTTTATTGAACACAGAAGTTGAAAAAAATACTTATAAAACAGCATTATGAAATAAGAGCAGAGACATTAAATTGCTGACTTTATTGATTGACTATGTAAGGCATTCTAAACTCACTCAGAGAGAAGCACTGAGGAGCTAAGTTCATTGTAGGGCAATTAAACAGAAATTTCATTCAATGTGAATTCAGCGTTCAACATAGAATTAAAGAGCTTCAGGAATCATATGTTGCAGCTCACACTAAATGTATAAAAGACATACATATATACATCTGTAAAGATAAAAAATGCAATATTTTTAAATTAAGCCATATAATTTATTTAGGATTTCCTAGTCCAGGTCCTGAGAAAGAATTAAAATATTTACAAATTTAAAATACAGGAGTATATAATCACCACTTTTTAGATTCCTGCATAAAGACATATGGCAATTTCTTTTATTAATTTTCAAAATGATTGCTCAGTTTCCTTGCTTGTAAGAAAGAATTTGATGATAGACTTGCAAAAACAAACCCAAAACAAAACAAACAAAAATCCAAACTATATATATAAAACAATCAACATGTTAAATTCTCACACACTAACAAATAACTATAGACACAGAAGGATTCTAACCACATAGGGTATATAAGTAACGAATTCTCAGATTCTTTCTTTTGATAACAAGCTTCAGGTATTGCTGCAAAGACAAGACATATCCGTGAAATGCTGAGATAATCTGTTCAAGGGTTAAATTAAGGACCAAGCTCATGCATGGGATAGAAACTGCACATTCCAACAATGAGCATGCTATTATAGGTCATTGGTCTCCTCTTTTGTTCTGACTTTATATCATGACATATAGCTAGCTGTTGCATTTTTTCCCTGCATTTTCTCTCCCTGTATCCTTTCTCACTGTATGTATTTGGGGGGTTGACACTCTCCCTCCTTCTCTCTCCCTTCTGGTTCCGTGTGGTATCTGCAGATGCAGCCACACCGCTCTCTCTATGAACATCCACTGATAGACAGGTGCAGAGATTGATCACAGCTCCGTCACAGTGCTGGGAATGGCCGCCAGTTGTGAAGAAGAATAACAACTGGCAGCCATTCTGATTGGTGCTGGCACTGAGTCTTTCTTATGAGATCCAAATGCCTTGAGAACCAAATGTTCCTGGGATTCAGGCTTTCTGCAGCCAACAAAGCTCAGGTCAAAAAGCTAATTGGCTACTTGAAACTTTACTTAGATATCTTCAAGAGAAACAAAAAGGGTTGTTTCCGTTAGCTCACAGTATGCATATACTAGGGAGTGATGGCTAAACAGACAGATGATAAAAAAAATTAAAAAGCCAAATGCTCTTTGAAAGAGTTTTTCTTTCAAGGTAGGGTGAGGAAAGGCATTTGAAATAATAATGGAAAATACATTTTCTATATAAACCTGCACCAAACTGTTATTTCTTACATTCACCTTATATTATGCCTTTGGTGATATCAAAATCTTCACCATTGTAATTGTTCAATGCAGAATGGGTCTAGAAAAAGAAAGAAAGGAAGAAAGATAGGAAAAAGGAAGGAAGGAAGGAAGGAAGGAAGGAAGGAAGGAAGGAAGGAAGGAAGGAAGGAAGGGAGGAAGGAAGGGCTCTTTTTACTGGATTGTTAGGTGTGATTCAAATAGACACACCAATAAAACACTAAGTCCTGAATCTTCTACACCACTGCTTATGTGAAACATTGGTATTCTCTCTCCATTGCTCCTCATTTGAATGCCAGAGCCACTATAGAGCAAGGCACAGAGAGTGAAACGGTACTGTGGCATTCTGATTAGACTCTAACACAAAAGTTTCCTAAACACTCTTCCACTAGTAGACAGTTCAATAAGAGAGGAAACTGGGAAGGCAGAACCTCCTGAACACTGTCATTAATGAACATTCAGCCAACACGGACCTCTGTGTAATGCTATTCTGGACACCATACAGAGCAGTTCACAGACACACTCCCTGCTGCTCTTTAAAGTCTACAATTGAAAACAGATGACCACAGGCTGAGAAAACTGATAATAAGCCACTGTAAGATTATATGCTGAAATTAAATCATAAAACAAACAGAATGGAAAAAAAATTAGGAGTTACAATGTATAATAGATCTGGAAATAGAGTTACTCCATGCCATTCATTGAGGAGGATCTTCAATTTTATTTAATGAGAGAAAAAGTCATACCATAGAGGTGCGTTTGAAGGGATCGTTATGTAAAGGAATCAGATGAGTGATGTTGGCAAACGAGGGGAAGGTCAGTGCACCAGATGTGGGGGTCATAGGCTCACAATGCCAAGCACTGTGTAAGGGGGCAGTGGACAAACTGATGGGCAAATGGAGGGCATGGCCCGAATCCCAGGGAAAGGAAAGAGGACACAGCTACGTGCCACTTGATACAAAGTTAAAGCTC
The DNA here is from genome assembly GCA_004026665.1 of Murina feae. Taxonomy (NCBI): domain Eukaryota; kingdom Metazoa; phylum Chordata; class Mammalia; order Chiroptera; family Vespertilionidae; genus Murina; species Murina feae. The sequence goes on from PVJC01017061.1 coordinate 16,174, forward strand.
AATGTTATTTGCTCCAGAATTTTATTATACTGCCACCTGAGTGAATATGTGCCGCATATGCTCATTTCCCACCTTGAAGCTAGGCAACTATCTGGTGCCAATTTGTCACGCTGCCTCAAGGTGGCATAGGTAAGAGAGAAGGTGGGGCTCTAGTGGGCACTCTGAACTAAATTTGTCCATGTTTTCTGACAGTGCTTCAGTGATAGACTGTGGACTCTGAGGAAAGAAATAACTGGAGTGAGAGGGCAAAGAATATAAAACCACAAGAGGAAAGAAGGAGAACATGTATTCATTTTGTTTCTTTCCCACTTTTATTATTAGAGTTCACTGTGGTTCCCGTTAATACTTTGTTCCTGTGTATAAACATAAGAAAGTATTTCATGAACTCATATCTATTTTCAGGGTTGTGTATATGAGCGAATGTGAATGTTTTTTCATGAGATTCCTCTTTCCCAGGTAACCTGGTCTATTAATCAACCATCATGGCTATAATCCAGCCTGTTTTAAGATAGTTCATTTTGACCAGCAATGTAACATTTTTGAATTAAAAAAACCCAGACGCATAATTGTAGGGAGCTATTTGTCTTATGAATATTGCCCTGAGCCCTTTCATGAAAGTACAGTGTCATAGTTTTGAAATTTTCTAAGTTTCTAAGCCATGAGTTCCTCTTAATGTTCAGGTGATATAGACAAGAACATGGTTAAAGGGACTCTGAAAAAAAGTTTATAGGACTTGTCACTGTTTCTCCTGGGAAACAGAAAATTAACTACGAAGACCAGCCTGTTTCTCATGGAGAAAATATGTTTGATTTATAAATGTTAACACTTCATTTAGACTAACAGGAGAACTCTTGAAGTAGGGACGCACCACCGAGGAAGTTCAGAGTTGTAACAATGCCACTCTTTAAAATTAGGATGGACTTAGCTAATGCAGAAATTCACCTGTCTGAGGAGGCAAGAGCTTGATTCACACCATATCTTCCAAACCAGTCCTTTGAGGCTATTTCTTGCTCAATGCATGTGTCAGATGACATGGAAATATTGGTGGAAGTGGGATTCTTGGCGTATCACTGAAATAGGAATTTCCAAAGGCCCCCACAGGAGGATGAGGTATTGTAGAAAGCTTTATTTCTGTGGAATCAAACCCCTGAGCTTCCAAGGTTTCATTTTCCTTTCATTCCCCTCAAGGAAGAAGGATAACTGTGGCTTCAGCAGAGCTGGAATCAGAGCCAGGGTCCAGAATTTTTGCTCCATATTGAAGCAGTGTCCAGTCCAGCATCAGGCTAGCTTAGTTTGTGTTCCCAGTTGCAGTCCAATAGTCCTTTGCATGTGTGGTCCACAGGGTCACATGACCATGGAGGGAACATGGGTAGGAGCAAAGCCAAGGGAACCAGAGAACCAAGAGAATGAACTCCTTTGTTTGGGGGATTACACATTCCCCAAATTTTCATGGGCTTGCAATTGCCCTACTTTAGCCAACCCCTGATTTCCCAGGCTTAACAAACTGGCATTTTCCCTGTGCCCCATGATTCATTACACATGCACCCATTTCCCTTTGTTGGAGTCCTTCCCCCAGAGACCTGCAGGGAATAGCTGTCGGTTCCCTGGGGCATGTGAAATTTCAGCTCGCTGGTGAAGCTGCCCAAATGTCCATGCTTACAATGTCTGGCCTCTCTTTTTCTTCTTTCCTATCTACTCTAATAAAAGAATAATATGCAAATTAACCATCACTTCATTACACCCACAAGCCACGCCCACCAACCAATCAGGAGCAAATATGCAAATTAACTTAACAAAGATGGCAGAGGCCAGAGCTGGGATACTTGCGTTGCAGCCACAGCTACCATGCAAGCATTTCGGCTCTGGCTGCTCCAGGCCTGTTGGAGAATCAGAAGGCAGGGGAGACAGAGAAGACTGGCTCCAGTGCCTGAGGCTAGCTTCTGCCAAGAGTTGAAGAAGCTGCCTGTCCTTGATCACAGGCACAGGGGAGAAGCCAACTGTCCATTGATTGCAGGTACGGGGAGAAACCGCCTGTCTGTGATCGCAGGTGGCTTCTCCTCCGTGCCTGCGATCACGGACAGGCGGCTTCTCCCTATCGGCCTGAGATCACAGACAGGATCAGGCCTATGCCAGAAGGTAGACATCCCCCCAAGGGGTCCCAGAATGTGAGAGGGGACAAGCCAGGCTGAGGAACCCCCCCCCCCCAGTGCACAAATATTTGTACACCGGGCCCCTAATCCTTTATGATAAAAGGGTAATGTGCAAATTGATCCTAACAGCAGAACAACTGGGAATGACTGGTCACTATGACACACACTGACCACCAGGGGGCAGATGCTCAATGCAGGAGTTGCCCCCTGGTGGTCAGTGCGCTCCCGCAGGGGGAGCTCTGTTTAGCCACAAGCCAGGCTTTCGGCTGCCAGCACAGTGGTGGCAGTGAGAGCCTCTTCTGCCTACTTAGCAACTCTAAGGATGTCCGACTGCAGCTTAGGCCTGCTCCCTGCTGGCAAGTGGCCATCCCCTGAGGGCTCCCAGGCTGCCAGAGGGATGTCTGACTTCCAGCTTATGCCCGATCCTTCTGGGGAGCAGGCCTAAGCCAGCAGGTGGACATCCCTCAAGGAGTCCCAGACTGTGAGAGGGCACAGGCCAGGCTGAGGGACCTCCTCCCCGCCGAGTGCACAAATTTTTGTGCACCGGGCCTCTAGTTATTAATAAGTAGCTAATTACAACAGTGTCAGAAAGATGAGGTGTTGTTGTAATCTTCATTAGTGAACTCACATGTATTGTTATAAACAACAAGGTGAGTGACTAAGTCACCTCCTTTTGACTCAAAGCTGGTATTATCTCTTTCCTACTACAAATTCAGATTCATTTATTTTTATCAGAATTTGCTTGAGAAAGAAAGTGTATATTTGGTTCACTGCTCATATATTTTCTCATTATTGCACTTCTTTCAGTTGGTTAGTAGAGGTTTCTTATCAATATAAACAGGGCCTTTTTTTAAATTTAAGATATCTATTTTCATAGTGTCATTACTGACCCTGACAGCCATGTGAAATACATAATTGCCTAAGGAAGAACTTCGCATGACTGTTTCTTTCTCTTTTATATTAAAAAGAAGTTAGATAGGCTTGCTAAGCCCAAGGCTTATGAACTTTATGTCAGTTCAGAAATTCTTTTTATTTTCCAGATGTTGTATTCATATATTTTTCTACATATATCAAATCACTTTCTCTGAAATAAGTTTAGAAATATATTTCTTCCCTGCTTTTATCTAGAGATCTTTCCTTATAGTACCTCTTTCAGGCTCACAAAGACTCAAATAATCCATGCCCTTACTTAGTAGGTTCTTAGTAATAATATAACTCTCTCCCCAAATTCCAAATATTATCTAATGCTCTCTAAATTTTGATTTAAATTTAAGGTAGGGTCTTAATTATTTAATACAAAAGGATGAATTGCAGTACCAACACTTTTTTCTGTAGGAGCATTACTTTTTTACTGTTTTTCCCCCCCAAAGAATCATCCCTCAAGGCACCCCCAACTGCATTAAACATTTCTTAACTTCCCTTCTTTGCCCACCTCCCTCCTCTTATCAAACACTCTCATTCGGGACTAAACAGGAAATACCTGAACTTTTTATGAAGGCATCCCTGCTTTTCCCAAGGACACATCACTCTAATTCCTTTTACTTTTCTAATTGCTCATTTTAACAAACCTGCTCGTTGTTGTTAGAATCATTTGGACCCTCTTCAAGTAATTGGTAAGTATGACATTCCGTTTTCTTTGCAAATGGTAAGGAAAAGATGATATTACTTCATTGCAGAGATCAATTCCCTGAGGAATAAAGTCTGCAGGAGAGTTAGAGAACTGAGGGCCGAGGGGTACATACAGGATGTTCAATGTATGTCAGACTTTATCTCAATTGTAGACTTCAAGCTACTCTCATTTTAAGTTACATTCTTTATGTCTTAGGGTCCGAGGAAGATGTTTCACACATACACACGGCCCCTCTTCATTTTCTGCACTTCGTACCAATATGTAAATATGCGTTTTGTCACTCCTACTATTTTCTTTTTCTGTTATCAAGAGAAATGAGGCCACTTCAGAGTACCAAGCTGTCCAGCTCTGGAATGGTCACTGTACTCTGGTCCCCCAACATGGCCAGGCCACAGCCACCACGGTTGGCATCACTGCTTTACTGGTGGCTCCAGAATTTCTGCGTTGGACATATCTGGGCTCAGCAATTGGAGAGGAAAGAGAGTTCAGTGGGATTTTTTTCTGAGGCTGTTTGTATTATTTACATGATTTTTATGTTTCCTTGGATATGTTTAGAGGAGAAGGCATGATGGATACCACCTACTTCAGCAGTCAGCATCGGAGTACAACGGGGGCTGCAATGGAGCTGCAGGACTGAGTCAGGGCTGCAGTCAACTCCAGGGCACCCTTTTTTAGGCTTTGAAATTAGCCCCTGACACTAAGCCAGCCCTCAGGATTCTTCTGCAAACCGCCTGCTCCTCAAAACTCACTAGAGTCCTGGAAATTCAAGGTGGGAAACTCCAGGCATTCACGGTGGCAAATTCCCCTTGGCAATAATAGCACATCGTTTTTCTCCCAAGGGCACCTCCCTAAGGATGTGCCTTTTCGTCTCCCTCCTTTTTACAATCATATAGAACCTGATAGTTGGGGGGCATCAGAGAGACGACAGAGTATTGGCAGGCTGGGCATTCAATTTAAACAAAAACTTTGTTTTTTCAGACATGTCTGTAAACCGGAGAGTCGATGTAATAAACCCTGCTGTGCAACCAGGCCTGACGAGATTCCTGGAAAGAATGGAAGCTGCATGTAATGGTGAGGTGTCCCTACCAAGACATTGCGAACCAAGGCAGAACATGGCCCAGGACCCAGGAGACGGAGAACAAGGCAGGGAGTATCGCAAGGGGCTCTGAGTGTTGAAAACAAATTTTGCTTTTTAAAACACTTCACTACTCTATTGTTTTGTTCTCAATCTTTTCATTTGTAATTTCATTTTTTTTCTTTTGCTGTTATTATCCATTTTAAATTGCTCACGTGTATTCTTTTTAATTTTTTGTCTGAAATAAGATTATAAAACTTTGCTATTTTAGTTTGTTTTGTTCCTCAGTGTTTTAAAATGTTACCTTTTTTCTATTATTAAGTTTCATTTCTGTTTTTTGGTGTGTTTTTTTTTTTTGTGGTGTCAACTTTGTTTTAATCATCTCTTTTTCTGTCTCTCTCTTTTTTTTTTTTCATTTTGATACTGTTCTTTTAAAACTATCTTTACATCCTCTTTATAAATCCAGGAAGGACACGTGATCACGGAGGCAAAAAGAAAATTCCCGAAAACTTGAGGGGGGGGGGGGGGCTGGGGGCCTGAGAACAGCAGCACTCTGTTCTCCCTTAATAGTTCCTGAATCCCCTTTAATGTTGAATCTGCTAAAATGTTAACTTGAGTGACTCAGGAGACCACCACGTTTCAAATTTCCTCCCAGGATAATGCTAATATTACCTGCACAAACAGCACATTCGACCTGCCGCAATGGTGGTGTTTTCTCAGCTCCCTCATGAAGGGAAACATTATTTAAAATCCACGGTTTCTGCCATAGATGACTGTAGACGTTGGGCAAAGCTCCAGATCAGAGCTGGGCAAAGTTACACGGAACAGAGGGAGGTAAGTAAGAGATTCCTTTCAGGCAAAGAACATCAACAAAATATCCCGAGTTTGACTTTACCAAGGACGTAGGCTGTCTGTACATTTTCACTGAGACATTTAGAAAGGTGACATTGAGCGGCCTCTTGATGAGTACATTGCAAGAGTTATTAAGGGTAAGCAAAAGTTAACGTGCATTTTGGTGTTTTGGCTGCTGTAAACTGTTGAAGAATCATAGAGAAGCTTTCCCTCCAGAAAAAAAAAAAAAGATCTACATTGTTTTGTTATAAAGGTATGAATGTTAAGAAGGAAAACAGAATACAATAAACAAAACAAATTATTATTTTTAAAGGCTCTGAAGGAGCGGGAGTTGGAAGGAGTGGAAATGCTCTGATGAGAAGAGAATTCACACTCTTTGCCTTGGGGAATGGCAAGGAGTGAAGAGGTCTCCAAAGGGGTGAGATCCATGCCTCACTGCCCTGACGCCTTGATGAGGTGTGAAATGCTTGGGGAAAATGGTCCTAGATGCTGAAGCCTTGAAAACAGCAGCAACTGGTCACTCAGCCTGTGTTAAAAATGTAAGAGAGACCAGGACGCCACTTTCATAGGCAGGAATACTATGAATCTGTATGGCTAGCTGTGCTGTATCTAAAGCATTACTTGATTTACCTTTGTGCCTTCAGTCATTCTGATGATACTTAATTCCCTCTTCTTTGAAAGAGAAAATTATTCCTTTATTGGTGCTGACAGCATTCGATCCCCCATTTAATCCTGTTAGGATACTGTCCTAAATATTTTCCCTACTGAAGACCTTCATTCCCAGATTTCCCCTTATTAATATCCAACTGCATTTTCCTCAGTAGGAAAAAAAAGGTATTGTATCTGAAGTTATTGAAGCAATTAACTTTAACGACAAAGCGAAGCAAGCTAAAGTCTAATGCTAGGAGGAGGAATATATGAGTTATAGAACATTGGCATTATGGAGTATTATATGACCACATTATGATGGACCATATCCATCATATCCATCATAGGACAAACCATGTAATAAAAGGAAATATTATTTGAGTAAATACAGGATGTGAAACTTCTTCAAGCCTTTTTCAGAAAACTCATCAACTAATCACTAAGCTTCACCATTTGGAAACTAAGCACATTTATAAATAACTTTTGGATTAAAAAGAAAACATAAATAAAAGGGATAAACATCTATAACTGAATGACCATGAAAATACCATTTATCAAGATTTTAACAAATTTGAAAATTAAAAAAATTAATTTAACTGTTCAGCTCAAGATACTGTCAGAAGGAAGATAAAATAAATCCAAATAAAATGAAAGGTGATAAATATAAAACAGAAATATTGAAATAGAATACAAAAGCCAATGGTGATAACCAACGAATTGAAAAAAATTATTTGAAAGTACTAACAAAACAGACAAACCTCTGAAAAATTAATCAAGAAAGTATAAATAACCTTAAGAATGGCAAAGAGGAAATAATTCAGAGAGAATAAATTTGTTAAAATTCTTAAGAGATTATTATAAATAAATATACTTAATAAAAATGTGGAAGTCTAGATAAAATGAAAAATTTAGGGAGATATAAATTAATAAGAATGTGCTGAGTGGAACAACTATAGTAAAAGAAAGTAAAATGGTGGTTAAGACAACTCCTGTAAAAGACATCAAAAAAAGGTGATTTTATAAGATTTACTAAACCATCACAAAACAGATCATCTCTATCTTTTACACTTTGGTCCACAATGTGAAAAATGATGGAAAATTATGTAAAAATTTTGAGGTTAGTAATTTCTTATATGAAATTAGGCAAAAAATGTCATAGAATAGATCAAGTAGATAATTTAATTATGGGAATAAATATAAAATTAACACAGCATTCCATTCCAAGAATAATGCATTGACCAAAAATTATTTATCCTGGAATGTAAAGATAGTTCAATATCAGAAAATTTAACAATATAAAACATTTTGATTAACAAATGTGAGATTAAAAAAACATGTTGGAGTATAACATTTTTCCTGAAATAAATTAAAATTTCCCACAATCATCCTGGAGCAAAGCTGAAATGAACATTCATTTTCTGAAGCCAAAAGAGAATTGGGCCTGACCTTCGCTGGATAGAGATAACTGCAGATATTGATGGTGAGAGGAACTGACTCCTGCTGTGTGAAGATCTCCTAGCAGTAATGTAAGGGCTCTGAATTTTGTATGACTATAGGAGTCCTAAGAAATACAGCTTAAAGTAGGTATATACTGTTTGGTATGTTATATATCTTTTTCTGAAGCCTTCAGCAAGCCTTGTTTACTTTCTTCTATCTGAGTTATATTATGGAAAATTGAATGATTTGTGCTTTTCTCAATGGCCAGAGTGGGACCATCACCAGCAGAGAGTGGGGCCCAGCAGAACACCCATCCCATGAAGTTCAGTGGCAGTGGCCACAAGCTGACACTGAGACAAAAAGCCTGAAGGGTACAGTTTGGGGGTGATGATTATAATAAATAGATTGGTGAGGAATTATAACATAATTTATGTATGAAAAGGTTGGGTAATCTTTTTTCTTTGGCCACAGTTTAAAAGGCCAGGAGGTATAAATTTCTCATTTCCTCTTAAATTCTAATAAATGCTAAGGTTGCTTTTGCTTTGTTTTCCAGTTTCTCTATTTTTCCCCATTTATTTTTCATTATTTTCAATTTCATTTTGTAGAATTATAATCTGATAATATCAACTATTATAGAGTTTCAGACTCAAGAAATATTATTTGTTATTGCATTTTATTCTCACACTACAAGTAGGTATTATTTTCTACATCTTAGAGGTGGGGATACCGAAATTTAAATAAGGGGACTTGCCCAGATGAGTAAGGGAGCCATGACTTGAATAATTATATACCCAGAACTGGAACCTATGCCCTTGGTCACTAAATTCTAATGTGTTTTCAATTTTTTTTTTATTTTGAAAATTATAATTGATAGCTTTCTCATTCACACTACATCCAACTTTCCTCAGCAATTATTAATTAACTAGGGGTTCGGTGCACAAAAATTTGTGCACTCAGTAGGTCCCTCAGTCCGGCCTGTGCCCTCTTGCAATCTGGGACTCCTCTGGGGATGTCCACCTGCTGGCGTGCCTGGTCAGCCTGGGTGAGGGGTTGAGGGCCGTTTTCAGGCTGCCCACAGCCCCTTCATGATTTGGGTTTCTACTGGGGTGCCTGAGCAGCCTGGGTGAGGAGCTGAGGGGCGTTTTCAGGCTGCCCACAGTCCCTTTAGGTTTTGGGTCCCTACTGGGGTACCTGGCCAGCCTGGGTGAGGGGCTGATGGCTGTTTTCAGGCTGGCCAGGCCCCCCAGTGGGATCCCTCACTCCACTGGGGTGTGGCCAGCCTGGGTGCAGGCCTGAGGGCTGTTTTCAGGCTTTCAGGCTTCCCACAGCTCCCATTGACTCAATGTCCCAGCAAGACTGGCTGGAAGCAGGTTTCTGGGGTTTATTTATCTTCTATAATTGAAACTGTTCCTTTAAGTCAAGGCCTAAGCAGGTAACGAAGCCTCCTCTCTGAGTCAGCTCTGTGGCTTCTATAATTGAAAGAATGTTGCCATTAGCAGAGAGAGGCCCAGCCGGCCCATTGCTGGTGCAACGAAAGCCTGCTATTTGCTTCAGCTCAGAGGCTTCTATAATTGAAACAATACTGCAACAATGTTTCCTGGAGCCGGGAGAAGCCCAGCCGGCTGGTAGTTTACTCCTGGTGCAACGGAAGCCTGCTATTTATTCCTGCTCTGTGACTGACAGCCTCCATCTTGGCTGGTTTAATTTGCATACAGCTACTCTGATTGGCTGGTGGGTGTGGCTTAGTCATCCCATAGAAATGGTCAATTTTAATATTACTCTTATTAGATTAGATAAGACATTATTAAATTTTTTGTCTATAGGAGCTCTGTTAAATTGGCATACTTTTAATTAACATGTATCTATTGTATCAATCAGTGTTCAGTGCAGGAAAAATAAAAGCCTCTTCAGGTATATTGAGAAGAAAGATTTAATAGAGAGATCAGGACCCCTCAGGTCAAAGCAGAACTGCCCTTTTAGGCAACTACCAATTCCGAGGCCACTTCTGGAAGGCATGAGTTGAAATCACACACTCCATTGCTGCCAATCAGTGACCAGAAAGTCATACCCAAAAAGTCCCTTCTACCACTGCAAGGACTTCTCACACCCAGGCGGCTAGAGAATGGACTTGGGAAGTCTGTCTCAGGCAGGATCGTGTTTCTCTCTACCGCACGCCAGCAAAAGCAGCAGGAAGGGACAGGGAAAATGACCCCCGCTTCTCTCTGCCTTCAGAAGCTCCCCTGGGTACAATTAGAGACAGACTTAATTTCCATCTGGAATCCTCACAGCTAGAGGGTCTAAAAGTATGTTTAGCTTTCTCCCCTTTCCAAATGGGAGAAATGGATACAGAATGAAGGAATTCATTCTGGGGCAGGCCGGGGGGAGGGGGGGGGGGCGGACGGGACTGGTGAGCACTTGAAGCTGAGGACCTTCCAAATGCTTGTTGGGCCCATGAATTATTTTCTCCTGTGAATTGAATGTATGTTCATATCTGTTGTTGATTTTTTTTCTTTTTGGCTGGTTGTCTTTTCCTTATGATTTATACATATATTGATTTATTTATTGTGAACAGTAATCATTGTAGGTTGTATGCACCACAGATATCTTCTTTCAGTCTGTGCATTCTTTTTTAATCATAAAGAAATGGTTATTGTAATGCCATCAAATTTGTCAATGCTCTACTTTATGAACTGGGCATTTTGTATCTTTGTCAAAAGTTATTCTCTATGTGGAGGTCATAAGCTAAGTCTGTCCATTTTCTTCTAAATGTTTAAAGGCTTATTCTTTTTAAAAATATATATTTTTATTGATTTCAGAAAGGAAGGGAGAAAAAGAGAGAGACAGAAACATCAGTGATGGGAGAGAATCATTGATTATCCAAGCCCACAGCTATGTGCCCTTGACCAGAATCAAACCTGGGACTCTTCAAGTTTGCAGGCCTAAGAGCTAAAGCTAACGGTTAACTCTTTACATTTAGGGATTCATCAATCTGGAATGTATTTTTGAAGATTGTAACAGAGAGAAATGTAATTTAAATTTTCTATAATGACAGACAAATAATTCTGCATAATTTCACCATTTATTACTTCATCTTTCCTTTACACTTGAGGTTCTTTCACAGCTCTGTAATTTGGTCCAATTATTTTGTGTCTATTTCTATTAAAATACAACACAGTTTTAATTTTTAACACAATTTCCTATTACATAGTTATTACTCTTAGAATTAATGCCAATTTCTTAATATTTTTCTTTTAAATAATTAGTACTTCTTGACCCTTTACCAACCCATAAGAATTTTAGAATCAGTAAATTTCCATTAGAAAAAGTTGGAGTTTTGCTTGGAATTATATTATACTTACAGATTAATTTGGAAATAATGTACACCAAGTATAAGCATCCTTATGCATAATCTACTTTATGTAGATCAATCTTTGATATCTTTCAGTCTATTTTCTAAATTTTTCATAAAGACCTTTTATGTATGTTTTGATAAACATTCCTGGCTATATTACTGCTTTCTGAATGAAAAAGATCTTAATAGCTTTTTGTTTGTTTGTTTACTTGTTTTAAATTCTTTATTGTTAAAAGTATTACATATGTCTCCTTTTTAAGATCATATTAGATTTTATCCTTCCTGGTTGAGGGCATAAAGGAACACCATTAGGCCTATGACCTTGCTAAACTCTCAACTTGTTTGCATAGATTCATTTGATTTTTTTTTGTCTTTATCTAATCACAGCATCTAAAAATACTGACAATTTTGTTTTTTCACTTTCCAATCTTTACACCTCTTCTTCCTTGTCTCATGTATTAAGAAGTCCAGCACAATGGTGAACAGCACATGCCCTCTGAGTGAGGGACAAACTGGATTAAGGGCCAGCTGGTTCTCACCAGGGGTGCTAATCTGTAAGGGGCTCTAAAACTTCAGTGGAATAAATCAAATATACTGTGCCAAAATACTCAGGTTTCCACAAGCAATTTCTTATATTATTGGCAAAATGAATATTGGTCCTGCTCCCACCAAAGTGGTGGTGCTCTGAATGGAAATTTATTTTAAAAAACAACAACAAAAAAAACAAACTTTTTGCCAGCCAACTGGAAGCTAGCTGGTAGACTGTCACCTGAACTTGGCAGCTAAAGTTCTAAAACAAAACAATGATTGCATAGTGCTATTTACTGGGAACAAGTGATTTTCTTTATTATCTAAATGTTAATCACTTCACTGTGCTTCTTCCCAAACATACTTGGTTCAGAAAAGCAAACTGAAGGTGGAATGTAAACCTCAAGAATTAGAGTACATTTTGCCTTTTTAAATGATAGTCACTTGAAGCAAATTAGTAAGCAAATTTATATGTGAATACAATATTTATTAATAGAAAACTGGTGTCTCTCCATCTTTACTAAGTCAATTTGAAAGAAAATTGCTTAAAGATTATTTTGAAAGGGCACCGGATTATTAGTGTACTTATTTAGGTCCCGAGCAGGAACCTAACAATTGCCCCATGAAATAAAAGTATATGAGCATGATCTTTTAATTACCTAAATTTGATGTTTTGCAAATAATAGTAATTATCAGAAAGTTAAGCATAATTGTCTGCACACACATATCCATACAGACAAGCTCAATTAAATGAACTTAGAACACACATTACGGACATTTGTCCACCTGCCTTTGGAGCAAGAGGGCATACAGTTGATATATCCTTTTGACACACAGTTGATACAGCCTTGATTTTCTTTCCTTGTGGAACTCACAGCCAAACATTTATATTATTTTGGTCTTTGTCTTTGGACAGTTTTTGGGATCTATGCCAACATCTCATAATTCAGTCCTGCCACTCACTCATTTCATTTTTGCTTAAAGTTTTTCTTTTTCAATTTTTTTTTCTTCTATCACCATGTCATACTTTCTTTTGGTCTTTGTTAGTTGATTTTTTTTCCTTTTTCCTGTCACTCATTCTGTAGCCTCTCAATAGCTCAACAGAGTGAAAAGGGAGATACTAACTAAGACTCTGTGTGTGTGTGTGTGTGTGTGTGTGAGAGAGAGAGAGAGAGAGAGAGAGAGAGAGAGAGAGAGAGAGAGAGAGAGAGAGATTTGAAGAACAAAAAGGAGACTTCCCCTAGCATAAACAAGCTTGTGTAGATCAGCTATCAAGTAGGTCTGAGATGTGTATAACAAGTTACAAATTTGGAGCATGCTACTGTGCATACCAGAACATATACTTTTTCAATTACATACACAAGAAAGATTTAAAAACATACACAGTATGTTTATTAAAGATAAAAGTAAAATAATAGCAATTAGAATAAGTATGAATATGATGGAGAAGTAAACAGCAGAGGCAATCCTCAGTTGAGCATAATATATTCACAGAATCATTTTATTCCTAAGGAAGCAAATATTTATCATCTGACTCCACTTAAAAACTTATTTGAATAACTGTCACAGGCCCCCTACCTCCCACAATGCTTAGAGATACGTGTTTGTTCAGAAGACTTTGTTGGAAAGCTCCTAGCTGTTGTTGAATATTCACACCAAAAATGATCACTTTCAAAGTGTCCTGCATTTCTCCATTGAAATCATCTCAAGGATGGAAACAGAAGCAGAGACAGAAGTGCCACCAACTGTACTGTTTTTCCGCAAGAACTTGTTTACAGAGATGCGACATAAAAACAGGCCGGTGCAGTAGAGTTGCCGGGCTATGATAGAAGGCTGTGAAGAACACAGGGTGGCATGGAAGTGGGCGGGCCAGGAGGGCGAGGCGTTCTGGGAGATTTTGATATCCCATGAGATATTAGGGTGATTTTGCAAACTGAGATGCGGATGGCACAGCAGGAAATAAGCATGCACAGGTAGGTAAAGCTCACTTAGAATACCTATGACTTGCTAAGAAATTTGGAAATTTTTCCTCTGTGAACTAGAAAGCCCTTGGAGGTTGGTGAAGGGGGCAATCAGGAGGCCTGGGTTCTAGGACTAACTGTCATCCATGAGCTGAAGGTTGTTAAACGAAAGTTACCTACTTCATAAGAAGAGAGGGAGCAGAGAGTCTATGAAATCCTCATCAATTTTGATCCATACTATTGATAAAAGCTATCATTTATGCATAGTTATTATGTACTAGACACTTCACTTGTTTTATCTCATTTAATTCTTGCAATAACCCTGAGATACATCTGATTACCACCATTTATTACCAAGAAACTAAGTTGAGGAATATTAATACATTTAATAAGTGAAGAACCTAAATTGAACCCATATGGATTTTCCCAAAGCCAATGAGGTTTTAATAGTACTTTTTTTGTGCTTCCTTAATTCTAAATTTTTAAAGAAATGTGATGGGTAATAGATATTATTTGAAAGATGGTGGCCAGTGAATAAATATCTATCTTCCATGAGGAGAGAATAAAGAGAAATAGGCAGCAAATGCAGTATATCAACCGTGATTCCACTTACATATAAAGAGAATTTTTATAGAGTGGAGGCAAGAAGTTATAGTTGAGGCCATAGGCATATTTCCTCTAGAGATTTTTCATTAATCAGAATCTTGCCATTCTGAGTTACTTAAAGTATTCTTCTGAGCAGATGTAAGCAGTTGAATAAGACAGGTACTTATGGTTATTTTTGATTCATGATTTAATCTGGAAATATGTCCCAATAACCAGACATGTTTGCCTACTAGAAGGGATAGAAAATACTGGCCTTAACATAGTCTTAAATGATTATAATATCCTAACATATACTGGAAATGCTTTATGAAAAATGGAGGTCAGTGTTTTAAATTAATTTTAAAATTTTCTTTTCTAATTAAATTATTACAATGATTAAAATATGTATCTATGCATATATATGTGTGTGTTCTGTATACAAATGCTTGAAGGGGAAAAGATCTGTGAAAATTCAAACTTACAATATTCATAAATAAAGAGGTAATTTATTTAAATCAGGGTTTCCAAACTTCTGAAGACACTTGTCCCTTTACACAAAACTGAGAATTTCATATACCCTGCCTCCTAGTATTCTCATCTAAGTGTCTTCCCTTCATGAAAGACTCTGAATATCTCCTATGTGTGCCTTCCGGTCATTAAGGTAGTGCTAAGCTTTATTCTTGAAAATTTTTCTTATAAGAACTGTAGCTCTTTTCTCTCCCTTACTATAAATATACTATATGTTTTTAAAATTACACATTATCTGTCCACCTCTTCAAAGAATTCTGATTTGCTATTGCAGTCTAACAGATTTCTGGATCTCAAAATACTTGAGTGCCTTCACATGGTTTCTGTCTATTATATAGGGAGCTGGGTGAAAACATAAAAGAAAAACATTAAAGTTGAAATCTGAGGAATAATTCCCAAATAAGTAAGCATGGGGATGTCTTTGAAATGTGGGAAATTCCACATCAATGCAGTGAAGTGGTTAACTTTTTAGCTGCCTTAAGTGAAATTTGCATGTCCCCAGTCTTGTTGGCTTCCCCTTTTTTTATTATTAGCTGCTCTTTCAAACACATACCTGAACAACTTTGCTAGACTTTATTTGAGCTATACTTGTATTCTTCAGGCAAGTTAATTGAAGCACATTTGAAATTCTATTCAAAAGGTCTTCAGCATTTTTACTTAGAGGAAGGCACCCCTGTGAGGACCTGCTACTGTGTACTCAACTGACATTTCTGATGCATCCATTGCTCTTGAAACTGTCCTTGAGGAAATAATATATCATCAATGAATAAAAAATACTAGTTTACCCATTATTATAAAACTCAAATTAGTTAATGTACCTCTTATTACATACAGTTACACATTTATAAACTGACATAAATTGAAAAAAGGGGAATGATTATATTTGAAAGTTGGTCACTGAAGTTACTAATGATTTGGTTGATTCCATTTCCCCCTTGCACCAGCATCAATTACCAGATATCTCGCTCATTGGAGGGTTGCCAAAGCATAGAAAACCCTCATAAAAGAATGTTAGTGGAGTTATTAAGTTATTACTATTTCTATTACTTCCTCTCTTCTCCTCTTTTCTACTTTTCTCTCCTCTACTCCCCAAATAGGCACATTGTCTGTAAATGGGCTAATCATCTTGCCCACCTTTATAATACCATTAAGGCACTTTTAAAGCCAACTGAAATAGCAAAGCCTACAGAAAAGTGAGCTATTAATAATAGACATGTAATAGCAACTGTAATTATAATAAATACAATGAAATTGTACTCATTAGAATTAGTGAGGACAACATTCAAGGCTTGAAAAAACCACCTCATTTTATTTTATTTTATTTTATTTTATTATTTTTTTTAATTTATTTTTTTTTATTTCTTAAAGTATTACAACAAATGATAGATAAGTATTACAACAAATGATAGATAGATCTTCAATTTTTTCCCCTTGTCCTTCCCCCTCCACCTCCCTAACCCCCAGTTTCTTTTTTCCATTGATTATTCTCCTATGCATGCATGCAAGTCTTTCAGTTGATCTCTTAATGCCCCCCCCAGCCTTCCAGCTGTAGGATGATAGTCTGTTCAAGGCTGCTCTGTCTCTGTATTTGTTTATGTTTATCATTTTGTAATGGTCTTTATTATCCATAAATAAGTGAGGTCATGTGGTAGTTTTCTTTTATTGACTGGCTTATTTCACTTAGCAAAATACTCTCCAGTTCCATCCATGCTGATGCAAATGGTAAGAATTCCTTCTTTTTTACAGCAGCATAGTATTCCATTGTGTAGATGTACTACAGTTTTCTAATCCATTCATCTGCTGATGGGCACTTAGGCTGTTTCCAAATCTTAGCTATGGTGAATTGTGCTGCTATGAACATAGGGATGCATATATCCTTTCTGATTGGTGTTTCTGGTTTCTTGGGATATATTCCCAGGAGTGGGATCACAGGGTCAAATGGGAGTTCCATTTTTAATTTTTTGAGAAAAC
>PVJC01017062.1:0-32953 GCA_004026665.1 Murina feae
GCAAATAGACCACATGTCGGAATAACCAAACAACCAGTCACTAAGACGTGTGCTGACCACCAGGGGGTATGCATGGAACATGGCGGGCATCGACCACAATGGGATGGTGGAGCAGATAAGTGGGGCGCCAGACCAAGGCAGGGCACAGGTCACTGTCATCAGGGCAAACCTCTGGTGGTTACTGAAAATTCTTTGCTCCTGCATGCTGCGGTCCCACCTAGCGCTTGCACCTGCTACAGGTGCCAGCCCCACTCCCACCCACTGCCAGCACTGGAGCCACCGCTCACATCCACTGCCGGCACCCAACACTGGCCATGATCACTCTGCACTGTCAGCAGGTGCGAGTGGCAGCTGCCAGGAATCACCCCTCAAAGCTTCTCCACACCCCCCCTGCTCCTGAGGGTAGATCAGGGCTGGCAGCCTCCTCTCGCACCCGCTGCTGGCAATAGCCCTGCTCACACCCACTGCTAGTGCCGGAGATGCCACTCACACCCACTGCCAGCACCAGAGCCACTGCTCACACCTGCTACTGGCACTGGCCCCAATCACTCCATGCCTTCAGCACATGGGAGCAGTGGAAGTAGGGCTGCCTGCAGACAGGGGTCTGGGGGCTATGGCAGGAGGAACCAGGCAGAGGATGGGCCAAGACCCACCTCATTCCTACTGCAGCCTTGTGGCCCACAGTTCCTTTCAAGGTGCATGAATTCGTGTACTGGGCCCCTAGTAATGACTATAATCATTGTAATTATTACTATTATATTTGTTAACAATATGATACCTTTTTTCTGAGAGATCTATATCCCTTTAGAAGAGCACACAGAAAGAGTAATTTCTTCAAAGGTTCAAACTGAAGATATTCAAGGGCATCTCAGCTTTTTTCTTGATTTCCAGGGTTAGGGATAAAGAGCATTATTGCTCAAGGCAGATAAAGGAGTAGATTTTCTATAAATCCTACTACTATCATCTTTCTGCACAGATTATCTTGCCTGGTATTGGCCCTATAGCATTAAGGGCCTTCACCACCAAGACTTCATAGGCATCTGCAGAATGTTTGGGAGGAAGAGCAGCCTTGAGCTAACTGGGCTGGGCTGCTGGAGAGTCTGGAAAAAATGGGGTGGCTGACAAGCCCCTCCCTAGAAAGGACGGACATCACAGAAATGGGTGTCTGGGCGCTTACGAGTCCATTCACATCTTCCCTTCCAGAACCCATAATCCTTCCCCACGTGTCGTTTTTCACTTCTTGCCAAGCAAAAGATGATTTTAAACTCACAATTATAGTCAAGTACTTCTTGGCTCAGCTGCTTTTCCTATGAAGTACATAAAACAAGCTAGGGCATTTGCTTCCCTGAAAAGCCTCTTTCCACCTTAAAAGAATTCCTCCCTCTTCCCTCTATTACCTCCCTCCAAGCCCCATCAAACCTACTCTGAATTTCCATATTCCATTAATGAATGCATGTGTGACAAGTATCAGTGCTTTCAGTGAATGGTTCTCAAACTTTAGCATCAGAATTACCTGGAGAGATTCTTAAAACACAGATGGCTAGGCCCCATGCAAAGAAATTCCGATTTAGCAGGTCTGAAGTAGGATCCAAAATTTTGTACTTCTAAAAAGTTTCCAGGTAACATTGACGCCGCTGGCCTGGGCACCACACTTTGAGAGGCACTGCTCTCAAAATGAAATTCCAGGTATAAGGAGTGGGATGAGGATCCTGAGAGTAGCAAGGTGCCATACTAAGTGTCTCTTTCTATGGGCCGGGTTAACCTGGGTCTGTGGGAATCACCTAAGTTTGCCAAGACCTGGCTCACACAGGTGGAGCAGTGCCGCGCAGAAATATGCCTCTCACGGCTGGTCTCAGCCATGCAACCCTTTGTCCAGCCAATTTGTGCACAAGCAATAAGTCCCTCATGAAACACACTTTACAAATGACGACTGTAGCAACGCACTGGTTTCTATGCGTTTGCACAGTGTTAGTGTGGTTTCTCCAAACTTGTGAAGTCAAGGGTTAAGTTTATAACAACTCATGGAACCAGCCATTTCCCCACTAGAAAATGTAAGGTTTCAGACACATATAGAATATTCAATGGTTATATCTGGATTGACATGAACTGGTCCAGAACTGTGAAGAATATAAGCACATCGAGGAGCATCTTTCCTCTTCTGGAAATGCTTTTATCTCATTCTAGGAGCAGTTCGTTCTGTGAAAACAAGAAAATCACCAGGGCATTGCTCGCACTGGTGTTAGCCATGTACACACACACACAATGTTAGTATGTGCATGTAACACAACGCAGTAAAGTGTTTTCTATTCTCAATCTTAAGTATTTTTCTTCAAAATGTAAAGTTTTTCTGTGCGGTAGAAACTTGTCATTTAATCTGAAATATTTTATTTCTCCTTGCTTTAATAGTCATAGTGTTGTTTCACATCTTCCCTTTCCTTTGGCATAAATTCAGCCGATGCTTGCCACTTCTAAGCAAGAATTTGTTCTGAGTCTGAAAAATAATGCGGTTACTCATCAGGAGCTAGGCTGAGCTGGGAGAGAGGCAGCTGAGCTGCCAGGTATTGGAGTAGCCAATTAAAGCAAAAAAGATGAGCCCTAACCGGTTTGGCTCAGTAGATAGAGCATTGATCTGCGGACTGAAAGGTCCCAGGTTTGATTCTGGTCAAGGGCATGTACCTTGGTTGCGGGCACATCCCCAGTAGGTGGTGTGCAAGAAGCAGCTGATCGATGTTTCTCTATCATGGATGTTTCTAACTCTCTATCCCTCTCCCTTCCTCTCTGTGAAAAATCAATAAAAAATATATTTTTAAAAAAGCGAAAAAGACGAAGGAGTTAAGTCTTAGTCACTTACTGTAATAGTAAAAGCAAAAATCTAAAATCAGAAAAAAAGTTCCAACTCATCTTGTTCCATTTCCCTCCGATGGAACAGCACACTTGTTGAGGGTCAGATGAAGGAGGGGGGCGGGGGGAAGGTGCCAGAAATCAATTCCAGTATTTCATAATTTCCAAGAGTTTCATCAAAAGGTTAATGAGACTTGGGGACTCAACAGGGTTGAGTCACACATGTAGTCACCAGCATCTGGGAATGGCTAAAGGCATTTCCCCAAACCTGAATAGGATACATTAAACTGATTGCTGCTGCCAGACAGTTAAAGAGCATCTTAATCTACATGTTATTGCCTCCTACTGGCCAAACACCTGAACAGCCGTAGGCTAATTCCCCCATTCTGACAATGCTTGTGTAATTCCCCCATTCAGACAACAATGCTTTTGTAATTCCCCCATTCTGACAATGGACTCTGTACCAAACCCTGAACCTCTGAAGTGTATACCTCTGCCTCGCCTTAGGACAAGTTGTGTTAATAAAAAGCATGGGGTCCTGGGGACGGGGAGAACCTAAGGCCTTAGACTTAAGGTCTTAGAATTTAGCTCCTTTAGCTAAGCTTCTCTGACCCCCAATGCCTTTCAAAATTATATCTCATCTCTGGACTCTTTATTAGTCTCTGGATTCCTATGTCATCTACGCACAGCCCCTTCTCCAGATTCCTGAACCCTTCTTGATGCTGGGACAAGAACCCCGGCACGGGGTCATCTCACTGTTGAGGGAACCCCAAACAAAATATTCTGGCAGTTCTATGGGCCCTGAAGTCAGGGTGAGAGCGAGGGAGGAGGGCTAGGAATATAAAAGTACTGGTGTACTGAGTCAGAGTGTGGGAAAATTTTCCTTCCTCCCCAGGAAGAGGGCCCAGCAGAGGCACCTAAAGAAGATTATGCCAGAGGACTCAGATAAAGAGACCTAGGAATGAAGGGCCAAGAACGGCCAGGAACGTAGAGAAGAAAAGAGCACGACTGGCCAGAGGGGGTGGGTCCCTGATTGCAACTCCCTTCCGAGACCTCAACGCTCAGGCCATGCAAAGTCTGGTGTGTGGAGGCCATTTCCCCCATGAGGGCCTGCCAGGGAAAGCCTTAGTAATTGCCTGTGCTTAAGCCTGAGAAATCACACACAGATTTTTAATAGGAATCAGACTCTTCATTACTGACAGCTTAATGAAAGTCCACTTTGTTGTGTCCAGTCGGGACTAATTATGATGAGATTCAGCCATCCTTGAATGGATTTCTATTTTCTCTTTTCCTACACTGCCTTTGACCAAATATGGACAGGACTAGGGTGAAATGATGGTAATTAATCATGGTGACTGTAATTGAAGAATAATGGTGTACGTGTTCATAAACATCCATTTATTTTAAATAATCAAGAAATTACATAGCTGGGGAGAAAATGAGAATGGCAAGTTATTTATTCCCCTCTGACCTGCTTCTTTTTTTACCCTTGTCATACATAAGTCACTTTTCAGACACACTGCTTCTTCTGCGTTCAGTGTTGGCTCACTGTTGGGGGCCAGTGCAGCTCGTGTGTCATGAGCAAGTGGTGAGAGAAGAATGAGCAGGCACAAAATAAAAAAAAAGTGTTTGGAAGATATAATTACAAACAAAATCTCTTGCGAATCCAGAAAAACCTCTCCACAAAAGTAGAAGAGAAAGAAAGCAGTTTGAGTTTTATTACTGAATAAGCATTAAACCAGTATATAATGTCCATCATTGACAACCCACTACAGAGACTGCAAAAACAGAGAGAAATTATAACTGTTTATGTGGAAAGGCAAATACATCTTATATGTCAAGCAAATGGAGTCTGTTGCCTCTCACCAGGAGTAGAAGTGCAAACGCATCTGCCCACTGCATCTTGGTATTAGAGTCACCAAAGAAAACACGACACAACCTGATAGGCCTAAGATGAAGTCACTCATGCTAAGCCCCACATTAGCAAGCCAAAACTTAAGTTCCTATGCTCAGCTCTCCCGGAATAGGGAGACCTAGGCCAGCCAATCAGCGCTTGCCCACTCAGCACAAGTCACAGGACCCTGCTCTGAGAAGTCCCTTTGCTCCATAGAAGAAAAGTAACCTTGCTTTAACCAATCAGCAAATGCCCAGGATAGTAAGTCCTCCCTTAACACCGTCAATAGGTTCTCGGAAACATTGACTTGAAGCAAAATGATGTATAAGGAAACCAATTTTATCACAGGCTAACTGATGCAAACAATAGTTAAGTCTCCACAGCATTTTTCTGGTCATAAAACATCACCAAACTTCCCAATAAAGACCCAAAACACTTCTAATATTAAACACTGAAATAAATGTGAACTACGCATGCATTTAAGAAAAATTAATAAAAACATGTAAGATGATTATTTTCTCACCTGTTTATTCCAGTTCAGGGATATGGGTGGCCAAAACCTCTCCCATCAGCTCAGGGTACAGGCAGCATCCACCATGGACAGAACACCCTTCCATCACAGGGTACACTCACCCACACCCTCTCAAGACAGGGATAATTTAGATGCCAATTCACCTCACCGCACATCTTTGGGATGTGGGAGGAAACCAGAGTCCCCAGAGAAAACCCAGGCAGACATGGAGAGAAGGTGCAAACTCCACACAGACAGTGGCTCTGGCCAGGAATCAATGTTTTTTTCCTCATCAACATTATAACGAAACGACGTTGAACAAAAGGATGTTATTCGACCAGTTGAATAACTTCCTCGAATGCTGCCCAACTTATGAATCACTGAATAAAGCTAATAAAAGCGAAATAAGCCAGTCAGAGAAAGGTAAATATCACATGATCTCACTCATCTGTGGAATCTAATGAGCAAAATAAACTGATAAACAAAACTGATCCAGAGACATAGAACCATGAACAGACTGATGAATTTCAGAGAGAAGGTGGGGTGAGGGGGAGATTAATCAGGGAACTTATTTGCATGGCCCATGGACACAGACAATAGTGTGGCAAAGGCTCAGGAGGGGTGAGTGTGGGGTTTGAGGGTGTCAATGGGGGAAACAACAACAACAAAACACAAAGAGGACATCTATAATACTTTCATCAATAAAGATAAATTTTAAAAATAATAAATAAATAAAACATACTCATTTGACTCTGACTACATATCTAGTATGACCAAAAATGAAAATCCTCGAGGGTGGGGTGGGAACTGGGAGGAGGGGAGCTATGGGGGGAAAAAAGAGGAACAACTGTAATAATATGAACAATAAAGATTAAAAGTTAAAAAAAAATGAAAATCCTCTTGTCTTTCTTATCATTTGTATAAACTTAACTCTGCAAAAAAAATAGAATTCAAATCATAAAACTATTAGACATACATACATGTGAAGAGAATAGAGGTTCAAGGTGTGCTTCTTCCCTTCCAAGATTCTTTAAACAATGACACAGTTCATCCAAATTGGATTAATTAAACCATGGAGTCATGTTCATTTGCTGGTATCTGTTTTCTATTTGGAGCAATCATTCTTTTGAAAAGAGTTGTATTGCTAAAAAAGAAAAGAATTTGGGTATGAATGGGAGAAATAATGGCACAATCAAGTCTGATGTTTACCATCTGAAATCGTTTGTGTGGAAAATTAGTACTTTGGGATAAATACAAAACTCCCTCTGATCATGAAAATGTAGGGGGCGACCCAGGAATCACAAGATACCAAGAGTTTATGGTCAATTTATTCCATTTAACTGTTGATTATAGCATTTATCTACAAGTGGCATCCAATTAAGGCCCGAATCATAATGCACTTGGGGATGGTTATACCTGTGCCAGGAGCCCTCTGCTGCCCATGTGGCATTTTACGGGCACTTTGGGGCACTTCTAAGAGAGGAGCCAACAAAGGCTCAGAACCTAGTGAGCAAGACTCCCGAATTTCAGTGTTCTTTTGCTGAAGGCCAGAGACCTGTTTGGGCGGCGCTGCTGACTCATTCATACTATTTGGAGCCGTCAAGAGCTCTTCCTACCAGACTAATAACACCTGAGGTCTAGGGTCTCCCTGTGAGATGCCAGGAAGCAGACCCCCCTCGGGACTGGCTGTTTCATTTCTGAGACCGATTTATGCTTATTCTAGGGTGAGGCTCTGCCATCAGGGTGATGGCAGAGATGCTGGCCATCAGCTGTGCAAAGGGGTGAGCATGATGAGAATTCGTCTTTACTCAGTTCCTTACAAGCCTCCCCTTATAAGGAGAAGAGTCCCATAGTTCTCCCCTGCTTTGGGTTTTTGTAATTCAGAATATGGGGAAGATAAGAAAAGACAAGACTGCAAGTGCAGAGAACAGGGAGAAGGAGAAAAATACCAAGGGCCATACCTGGGCTCCTGAGGGTGGAGGAGGAGAGTTAAAAAGAGGTTTGAAGGGGAGGCAGCCTCACAGCAGCTTGAGGAGGTGAGAAGGGGCCCAAGGGGTTTCAGCTGGTGCTGCTGAAGGGGGTGAATGCAGCACCCTTTCACATGTTTTGAGAGATGCAAGTCACAACGCATTTCCTTAACTGCAGCAGCGGCTCTGAGACTGGCTACACGAAGGCAGGGCATGAATCCAGTCAAAGATGGTTTCTTTTCCCACTGTCCAGAATATAAGGTGATGGTCACTGTACCGATGTTAAATACTTCATTAGATCGTGCCCTGTGAAAGAGCAGGCGGACCTTACCCTTCTCAGTCATTCATCCGAGGCACAGGAAAGCAGCTCAATGTATGGGAAAGAAGGGAAGAAGGAAGGAAATGGAAGAGAGAGAGGGAGGGAGGGAGGACGGGAGGCAGAGAGGGAGGGAGGTTACCCTAATGGCCCTCAGCCAGCAACACTGCACCCTGGAAAGATCTTAGAGTCCACAGTCCAAGTGACTTAGGTCACTTCAGCCTCTGTCACTAACTAACGTGGGAACAAAAAAACATTGCTGGTCAAGTTAATTAAGAGTTTTGGTATTCTGAATGTAAGTTCTTTATCAGATATGAGTTTTGAACCTATGTTCTTCTATCTGATTTAAAAGACAACTGCATGAAGCTATTTTAAACACCCGTATTTCCAAAGAAGGTCACATTCTGAGGCACTGGGGGGTTAGGACTGCAATATATAAAATGTTGTGGCGGAGGGAGGGGAGGCATGATTCAGCCCACAACAACCAGCGTAGACCAGCCCGCGGCCAGTCTATCCCTAGACATAGGAGCCAGCCCAACTAAGATCAGCAAGGCCAACAGGCTGACCACCCAGACATGTGAGCGATAAATGCTTCTTGCAGCATGCCACTGACATTTTAGAGTTTTTTGTTATGTAGCATCATTATGATAATAAATGACTGGTACATGGACTGTGGACATAATCTAAGAATGCAAGGAGTTTTTTTTCTATTTCTTAATGGGACAAAACGCTCCCCTAAATAATGAGGGATGTTAGCTATATTATCCAGCACTTCCCTATGCTTTCGTTTATTTAATCTACATCACTGCCATACAAAGAAGCCACTGCATTATTTTCCTATATGGGGCAGCAATTCATTTTCCATATCCTGTATCGCGAGGTTCCTGCCCCTATGACATTTATGCCAAGCTCTGGAGGAAATTGTAAAGAGGGAACGTGATAATGAAATTAGGTCGATCATTGTTTGAAGAGAACAACATCAATATCTGAGAAACTCAGAATCTACAAGCCAGCTCTATTTCAGGCTTTGAAGCAAATGGTGGGTAGGAAAGTGGTTCCCATCCATTCCAATGCAGTAACTGTTGGAGCATAGCATAGGAGGACAGCTGCCACAGAGGTCGGTACTAAGGCAGGATCAGGAAGTATACCCTGGCCATTCAGTGGTTATTGGGAAGGAAATAATCACTTAATGGCTTCCAAGCTGGTCAGGGGAAAGGTGCCATTCAACAGGGCAAGAGAGAGCTCTCCAAGGACTCTAGAAGGCAAAGAGCAGTAGTAAGGGCCAGGGCATGAGTCAGATGATTTTGATGTGATATTGCCAATTACCACTGAGCCAATAATTGGTTTATGCTTAATCACTACTGCTTCCACCTTCTGATTTTACCCACTGCTTAAAATGGAAATCACTGGGTAACTTTTGAGAAGATTTTGAGGATAGGTTTTATTTTAAAGTCTGATGACATCAGTATAGAGGACTTGCTAGTGGCCTGGGATCTGGAGGTGTTTTTTCACAGCACACTAATGAGTTCATCAAATTTGGAACCACTCACCACGAGAAAAAGACAATAAGCCACAAAACAGACTAACTGTAGAGATGCTGAGATAGACTAAGAATAGTTCAAGGACATGAGATTATGCAATTATGACTAATAATTGTATTATTTTTCACTGGAAGAGGAAAAAAGGGAAAAAAGTCATAATGTGACCTACTTTCCCCACTGTGAAGATAATCTATTGTAGTAAGAAAAAAATAGTAGTTACAGTGTCTACAGGAAACTGAGAATGGCATTACACTTAAGTACAGAAGAGATACTTTTGAACTTGTTCAGACTCCCTCTGACATGTTAACCTCGCTACAGTCATATAACATTTGGTTAAAAACTTTTTATAAATGAAATTAGCCATCAGCTTCTCTAATTAATCTCATTTTGGGATCTTTGAAACAGTATTAGGCTATAAATTATAGTATATTAGATGATAATGACAAGAAAAAAGAAAAAGTGCTAATAATTCTTATTAGCTTGGACTCTAATTCTATATTCACACAAAACAGAGAAAATACCTAATGTACATATTTAAAACACATCAGAGAAGAAAATAGAAAGGGATAGAGATCACTTCAAGAGTCCAGGGAAAGTTTTACACTGTGTAATATAATAGACTAGAGGCCTGGTGCACGAAAATTCATGCACTCAAGGGGATCCCTCAACCTGCGCCCTCTCACAGTCCGGGACCTCTCGAGGGATGTCCACCTGCCAGCTTAGGTCTGCTCTCTGAGGGGATCAGGCCTAAGCTGGCAGTCAGACATCCCTCTGGCAGCCTAGGAGCCCTGGACTGCCGAGGAGGCAGGAGAGGCTCCCACCACCACTGCTGCACTTGCAGACATCAGCCTGGCTGTGGCTTCACAGAGCTCCCTCTATGGGAGCATTCTGACCACCAGAGGGCAGCTCCTGCATTGAGTGACTGCCCCCTGGTGGTCAGTGTGCATCACAGTGACCAGTCATTCGGCCATTAGGGTCAATTTGCATATTACCCTTTTATTATATAGGATAGGATTCTTGAAGTCAAGCGTTTGGGAATCTTTGTGGTTTTTATTTACATAAATAGTCCAAATCTAGACTAATTTAATTTATTGATTCAATTTTTAAAGTTATGAGTATAATCAAGTATGAGTAGCTAGTCACTCTCTTAAATTATATCATCACCAGATTTACCATTATCCAGGGAATAAAGTCCCTTCTATTACATTCTACTGTTCATAGATATTCACAAGGTCAGATCAGATGAAGGGATGAGGAATACAGCCTACTTAGTAAGAGGAAATGAAAAGTCATATAACAAAAGGAGTTCATAGGAAGAGTTGGGGCCATTATTGCAATATACTAGAGTCCCTGTGAATGATTTCCCTTATTTAGTAGGTATTATTTATAATATAATTTCTAATTCTATATAATTCTTTATAATATATCATTTATATATTCTTTATAATAAAAAAAACTCTCTCATCAGATCTAGCTTACTTTTTCCATTTACCTACCATTACTTTCCTCTTTTCCCTACTTATAAACTAACTTGGATCCTTCCTTTATGTGAAAGTGTGCTTTCACATAAATTATCTCAAGATTGGTGTCATTGCCATTTTGCAGTTATAAAAACAAGACCCTTCAATGTAAGCAAGCTGTCCTGGGTGATGCACTGAGTAAGTGGCAGATGTGGGGATGGCTCTGATCCAGGCCAGGGCTCAAGCACCTTATAAGGCTGTCCGTCCAAGTGAGCAGTAACATTTTAACTCATATATTTAAAAGTGCCCACAGTCCACAAAGGCATTTCTGGGGACATCTTAGTGCTAATAGTAGGCAAACTTGACTGCTGACTTTTGAAAGATAGTGATCTTAGACACCAGTTAAATTTCCTATATAGAAAACTTTTAATCAAATTTCAAACGAAACAGTGGAGTCAGTTAATGAGAAATCATCCCTTTAACACAAAAATTCACTGGTCTTTTAGGAACAGATGCTGAAGAGGTAAAATGGATATTAATGTCTTAAGATATACTGCTTGACTTGCTTTCTTAGAAAATGATAAGTAAAAACTGCCTCTCTCCTTTGTTAGAAAATAAAAGAATAAAAGGAAAGCAAATGTACCAGAAAAAGTCATTGCTAACCAATGGAAATAACAGACTATTATTTCAAAAGTGGCCCATTAACTGGCCATTATTGACCTTCCCTACCTGCACACAGTTTCTGATGAGTGACCTTGACCAACCTCCTTTATAAACAGCTAATGATATTCACTAGTGGAAATGTCTTTTAAACACGGTAGTCCTGGATTTTTTCATGTAAACAAACCTAAAATTTATGAATTCATGGAGCATGTCTGGTTGGAAAATGTGAAAGTTGTATAAGCTGTGTGATTTATGAAGTAAGAAATAGATGCTCTAGCTGGTTTGGCTCAATGGATAGAGTGTCGGCCTGCGGACTGAAGGGTACCGGGTTCAATTCCAGTCAAGGGCACATGTCCAGGGTTGCATGCTCCACCCCCAGTAGGGGGCATGCAGGAGGCAACCAATCAATGATGTTTCTATCTCTCTTTCCCTCTCCTTTCCTCTCTGAAATCAATAAAAATATATATATATATTTACGTTAATCATTCTAGGGTTTGGTGTCAAGGAAGCACAAGTTTCATATAAATTTACTATGAGAACTTAACATATTACAGTAACATCAAAAGGAATAAGAAAGACGAAATAATTAAATAGAATCGTTCATATTCTCTTAAGGCTGACATGAAAAGGGCTATACCTTTCTTGTCTCTTTGGAAGATGTGTCTAATTAAAGCTTTATCTTTCCAATTTTGTATGATTTTCATTTCACATATCATGAAAATAATTAGTAACAAAAATCAAGGGGAAACATTCTACAAAGACGCTTTTGCTAGAGGGTTTCATAAGTTGTGTTTGATCAACACAGAATAAGAAAGTAAATACAGGGGTTTTCTTTTTCATTTCTGTAGTTGAAGAGCATATAATTAACGTTGGCATTTGATTGCAATTTTATCAAATGCAAATAACATCTGAAAGAGTGAAGGGCTTTATCAGCAGGAGAGGTCAATGGGAGCAATGGGAGGCAAGGTTTTGATGTTAAGGTCTGTGAGAGAAATGAAAACATAGGGTGTCTTCTAATAATGAAATGTCAACATGATCCAGGTTCGAGGCATTTTAATTACTGGTAACTTATTTTATGAAAAGCAATAGTGTCTTAATCCTTTAAAGCATATTTTTCTTTAGAGAAAGATGAAGGGTCGTGCAAAAATATCCCTAAATTGGTAATCAAGTGACCTAGGGATTTTATTCCTGTTCTCAGCAGCAAACAGGAGGTGTGTTCTCGTCTTATTAGAGGTGATTGCAGGAAGGAAGCACGTCTATGGGTGTGGGAGCGCGTGACAGGGAAGGGAGTGAAGCCAGCAGAGGGTGAGCTATTAGCAGATTAGCACTTTGGCCGACTGAGCTTTGTCCTTCTAGGAGACCGTACAGCACGCCTTCGAGCTATTCACCCAGAAGGGTGAAGGAGCTGGGTATGCATCCACCGGCTCCTGTCTGTCTTTGGTTAACTGCTGCTCCCTGGGTGAATTGACTTCCCAGCAGCCAGAGAAAGTCTGGGAGCAAACAACTGCAGATGCTGCCAGTTGGAAGCCATAGGCTGGGTGCACAGAGGAATGCTGACTCCGGAGCAGGTGCAGAGAGCCAGCAGCCTCTGACGCAAGCTGTGCACCGTTGTGGTCTCGGTTAATATTTATTTTTTAAATAAATATTTGTTATTGATTTCAGAAAGGAATGGATGGAGAGAGAGAGAGAAATAGAGAGAGAGAGAGAGAGAGAGAAACTTCAATGATGAAAGAGAAGCACTGATTGGCTGCCTCCTGCACGCCCCACACTGGGGATCAAGCATGCAACTGCCCTGACAGGGAATCGAACTGTGACCTCCTGGTTCATAGGTCAATGCTCAACCATTGAGCAATGCCAGTTGGGCTCTGTTGATATTTAGAAATCATATTGTAAAACCTACCATTCAGTGCCATGAAGGCTATCTTAAAATACATGCTTGAGACAATGAACCCAGAATTCATAGTGACTCAGACTTTTATTTTAAGACAAAAAAATACATTTTCTTTCGGCTCTAATTGGTAGGAGGCATACTCTAAAGCATCAATTCTCAAGTTTTTTGGTCCTCGGACATCTTTACACTCTTAAAAATCAAGAACCTAAAAGAATTTTGTTTGTATCAGTTACATCCATCAGTATTTACCATAATATAAATTAATACTATTTAATTAATTTAAATATATTTATTTCTAAAGTCATTGTAAAATAACAATAGTCTATATTATATATAAAATGCAAAAATAGTAAACATTTTTATGAAAAGTGCCTATCATTTCCAAAACAGTGAGAATAGCATTGTCTTACATATTTGTGAAATATAATTAAAGTCTGGTTTAACAGAACACAGCCGGATTTTCATAGCTGCTTTTCCTCCAATTTGTTGTGATATGTTGTTTTGGATTGAAGTATATGAAGAAAACCCAGCCTCACCCAGATTCTCAGCTGGAAAAGAAGCTCATGGGCCCTAAGGAAAGGTCTCAGGAACATGCCAGTGGTCTTCAGGACACACTTAGAGAATAGCCGGTCTAAAACTGATCAGCTGAAACGCAGAAACTACCCTAGTTACGTATACAAAATAAAATAATGTTTTATACCTGTAGTTCTGCATAACCATTTAAAATCCTTGCTTAGGCCTAGCCAGTTTGGCTCCGTGGATAGAGTGTCAGCCTGGGGACTGAAGGATCCTGGGTTCAATTCCAGTCAAAGGCTCATGCCCGGGTTGTGGGCTCGATACCCAGTAGGGGGTGCAGACCCAGTAGGGGGTGCAGGAGGCAGCCGATCAATGATTCTCTCTCATCATTGATGTTTCTATCTCTTTCTCCTTCTCCCTTCCTCTCTGAAATCAATAAAAACATATTTAATAATAAAAAATAAAATCCTTGCTTATAGGGCAAATTGTGTTATTGATTGAAAACTAGAAGGCCCTGTATTTGCCCATATTGCAATGTTAGTTGGGAGCAATTTTTGCATAATTCCTGGCTTTATATGCTTCTAGTTTCAATAACTTTCACAAGAATGGAAAGCAATGTTGATGCATGTGCATAAAGAGAAACTGAAGAGGAGGAAAGTGCACAGAAACAAAACAACCCACGGAAAAGGACAATATAATCTATAAATTGAGTTATTGCACAATTTTACTTGTCAGAGAATGTGCACTTAGCAGCGTGATAAAATACTACAGTAGTTTCATGTTAACATACACAGATATTTCCAGCCATCATACTATCACAGTTTGCTCTTTGCAATGTAATTTCTGCTGAGTGATATAATGAACAGCATCATCCCTGCAGAGTCCTTCAGCTGATTCATAGTAAGAAAAACTAAAAATATTGGCATATGCTCAGAAAAACAAACATTAAAAGCCCACACCCCTATGCCCTGATTTTGTGAGATTGTCCATTTTCCCTAAAATTTTAAAATCAGTTTCTTCTTTGATTTGACAAACATTTAAAATATCGAGTTCATTTTTAAATGTGGGGTTTTTAAAAGATGTAGAATACACTTAGTCTTCCTTCATTTTTAATAAAATATTTCTGAGGAGAGCAGCACCAAAACACAAATGAATTGATTTGCAATGCAGAACACATATAATTACATACATGAACTGTGGTCTTATTACTGTACCCAAAAATACTAAGCTTTTATTTATCAAGGACCCAATAAAATGTTGATTGGGGTTTTATTCAAACTGACAACAAAAATCAGGGAAACCAAGCGTATCTTTATCCCCTTGGACCCAGCATTAAACATGACTACTTTGCTTCAAAATGGAATCTAGAAAATGGTGTCAGAGGAATTGTCAGTGAATTTTTAAAAGGAAATTGTTTACTACATATTGGTATCAAAAGAATAGATTCATTGCTTCAACAGAAAATGTGTCAATTATATGTACTAATAATATTGCTTTCATACTTTTAAAATTACCATTGATTCTTTTATGAAGAAACGTCCTGATTAAATTTGCAATTAATATTGATTTAAGGAATTCAACTGTTTCTGACAAAGTGTTTAATCATTACTCATCTATGGATCACTGCGGTAATCTAAAAACTAGATAGCCCTAGCCAGTTTGGCTCAGCAGATAGAGCATTGGCCTGTGGATCAAAGGGTCCCAGGCTCAGTTCTGGCCAAGGGCACATACCTTGGTTGCAGGCTCGTCAGAGGCCCAGTCCTGGGTAGGGGCTCATGCAAGAGGCAACCATTTGATGTGTTTCTTCCCTCACATCGCTGTTTCTCTCTGTCTTTCCCTCTCTCTTCTACTCTCCCTAAAAATCAATGGAAAAAATCCTCAGGTGAGGATTAACAAACAAACAAATAAAAAATGAGATAAATGATGATATGGGAGCAAACCAAACATTTACAACCTGTGCAATGACCCGCTGCCTGGCAGAGCCCACATGCCCTCAGGTGTCACCCAGGTTGCACCAGATTGTGCTGTGTGGGGACTCTGCTCTGAGCTCCTGCAGGACCCCTGTATTGTACCCAGCAGGTCCCCACCACAGTAATGGGTAGTGAAATTCAGGACAGGAAGTGAGACTAGTCTTCCAGGAGTCATGATGAAACATGATAAGGAAGGGTAATGAAAAACATATCCTGCTAAATTTGGTAATTTTCTCCGATAGTTTTCCAAATGGGAAGATTAAGTATTATCTAGCTAGAATGTGGTTAGTCATGAAGATTTCAGGTGGGAAGCTTGAATATCTGCCCACCTGTTTTAAAATAGAATACCTTGTAAGCTTACTGGGGGCAGGCTTGGGCCAGGCTGAATCAGAGCAAGCCCTCTAGCTCCCAGCCTTGGGAAGCTTCCAGTTCATGAAGTTAATTCCCTCATTTACTGTTAAACAAGAAATTGGCAACTATAACTAATCGATTATCGATGTGAACATTGTTAATAATCTGTGGATAATGAATTTTAAATTCTGATTGGTTACATTGTGGGCATCCATTTCATCATGTAAGAATCCAATAAGGACTGATCAAAGCAAGATGATAAAAATATTGTTTTCCTCTCCATCTGGGTAAGCTGTATGATTTAGGGACTTTCTGCAAATGCGC
Organism: Murina feae; assembly: GCA_004026665.1. Lineage (NCBI taxonomy): Eukaryota > Metazoa > Chordata > Mammalia > Chiroptera > Vespertilionidae > Murina > Murina feae. The sequence goes on from PVJC01017062.1 coordinate 16,246, forward strand.
GCTCGTTAGTCAAATCTCCTATATTTAAATATAATTCCTATTATATTCCTCAGTCATGCTCAGGCCCTCCATTGCACCAAGGTCTCATCATCTTCTTGTGTGAGAAGAAGTGACCAGTTCTCACTATTTCCTCATCATTCAGAAATGTCTTAATTAAATTCCATTACACTTATTCAGGGATAATGACTCCATTTCTTACAGAGATTTAATGTCGTTGTGTGTGGACATGCACATATATTCCAGTTTTCTGCTTTAATATCCTTTCTATGTGTTAACAGCATCTCTTAGCAAGCCAATAATTTAATGTTATGTATATTATCTGAGAACATACCATTTCCCAATACAGTGTCATTGAAACATGTTTCAGAGCTGTAGATTCTTAAATCTATGAAAAACTTTAAAAAATAATCAGTTACTGTGGAAATATTCTGAGTGTGACAGTTCTTTAATGAATTTGAATGTAATTTTGTATTAATTAAGCTTTCTTTAGTTTTCAATCTATATATATAAAAGCCTAAGCAACAGAACAACTGGTTGACCGGTTGACCGGTTGCTGTGACACACATTGACCACAAGGAGGCAGATGCTTAATACAGAAGCTGCCCCCTGGTGGTCAGTGCACTCCCATATGGGAGTGCTGCTCAGCTGACTAACAGGCACCAGATACTGGGCAACGCTACCCAGCAGCAGTGGCAGGCACAGCGGGGCCAGGATGAGTAGGAGCTGCTCGGTACCTGTCCTGGGCTCAGGCTCCTTCCCAGCCACCTTCCTCTTTGCACACTACTACACCCCTGGATCCCAGATTGCAAGAGGGCGCAGGCCAGGCTGAGGGACCCCATCAGTGCACAAATCCGTGCACCAGGCCTCTAGTTTTTAATAAAAAGCTCTACATATTTACTTTATCTACCTGACACTGAATTTGATAAATTACATACGACATTATCTATACCCATAACTCTGCCACCAACTTCATCCAAATGCAGAGAGAGAGAGAGAAAGAGAGAGAGAGAGAGAAAGAGAGAGAGAGAGAGAGAGAGAGAGAGAGAGAGAGAGAGAGAGAGAGAGAGAAAGGGAAATGGTTTATGCCTGCTCCCTTTGTATCTGAGTTTAGTTCTTACTACTGTAGGGTCATGGCTTCTTTCCATTAGTAAAATGATTATGTGTCCTTTTATATTACTCATAAATAAGTGCATGGGCTTTGAACATGAGATATCACTACATATGGAGAGTAAAGTAATACTCCTTGACATTTCCAAAACTTCTGATTCACCCAGGTTCCTAACTGATTCTGAAATCACCATTTGGTTTTAACACATGATATACCTACTCCAATATGAATTATACATCATGTGTATATAAAGTGCATATCCAGGTTTATCCTCAAATTCTAAGTGCATCAGTACAAAGCTCAATTCTTCATTTTAATGTAGCTCAGGACATTAAACTTACCACTAATCAACCACTGTAAGTGACAGTATATTAGAAGAAGAAAAGAAACCAAGCCTTATCTCAGCATGCCTGCTACCCCTGAGCGCAGGCTGTGGGAGAGATTACTACGGGCAAACCATGTTGTAATATACTTCCTTGAGTTGAATTCCATGCCTTACTACATTCAGTTCCTTTCTTCAACTGGTTTTCCTTTGGATGTTCAAGAGATATTTGATGGGTTACATAGTCATTTTTGTTATTTTCTTTTCAAAAAATGTGCTTTTAAACAGGTTACCATGGCTGCACATGGGTCACTATTCAGTTTGTTTTTAACCTGCTATAGATCAAATAACAACAAAACTAAAATGTACAAAGTGGATATATCCTTACACCTTAGAATTTTCAGATAATGACTCTTTTTCTACAAAATGGGTGTAACAGCTTGTTGCTCATTTAACTATTCCTATTCTCCAATGTCTATCCTGGGTCCTACTTTCAGAATGTTCTTCCCAGCTACCTAACACATCTCTCCCTGGACCCTCTTTGGAATTTCTCCAAGTGTGAGTCACTGAATTCTCTTCATAAAAAGCAACTATAGTTTATTTCTACTGAAATTTCAGTGTGATCAGTAAATATATGTGGAACTACTTTTACTCTTTTTAAATTCAATGAGACTTATTTCATGGAACAGTCTATGGCCTCTCTTTCTCAATGTTGCATACCCATTTGGAAAGAATTAGTTAATATAGAGTTGTACAAACATTTGTATGGTTAGCCACAGAATATTGTAATGTTTGTCATTGAGGTACACATTATTAACACAGTTGATGGGAGTTTTGAGGATCTAACATGGAATGCTTTTTAATTTTATGATACACCCATCACTAATAATCCATGTGGTTTTTCATCTGGAAATGATTAAGGAAGCAGGTGTGATAGAATTTATGAAGAGCAGTATAGTCATACTCAATTTGTAGCCAAATCCGCCACAGCTGCTAAAAATTATTTAGTTCTTAAATTTATTTTAAATGGAAAAGTTTTTTTCTATCAGCCAGCGAAAAGCTAGAGCCATATGCTTAGAAATTGTGAGTACCCTTTATTTTGGGTGCTAATAGGAGAAATACTTTGTCAGTAACAATAGACTTCCTTAAATCAACATAATAGAAATCTAATCAGAACATTTGTTTATAAAAGAATCATTGATAATTTTTAAGGTATGAATGTAATGTTATTAATACATATAACTAAAGAATAAAAAAGAAAAAAAAAGAAAGAAAAAAAATACATATAACTAATACATTTTTTACTGAAGCAATTAATCTATTCTTTTAGTATACAGGACAACCCTCCAACCAACTGAGCCAGACTGGCCAGGATTTGACACACATTTTTTAAATATCAAAGTTATTTTTATTGCAAGACAGGCACAAAACAGAAAGGGAAGATGGTGGTGAGGTACAAAACAGAAAGGGAAGATGGTGGCATAGGTAAACGTCTGTACTTGCCACCTCCCACAACCACATCAAAATCACAACTAAAATACCTAACAACCACCATTCAGAACTGCCAGAAAGAAATGGAAGTCCTACAACTAGAGAAGTAAAGAAGAAAGCACATTGAGACTGGCAGGAAGTGCGGAACAGAATGGGCTGGTCCGACACCCACATGTGCCTCTTTTTTAATGGGGTGTGGGCAGAGATTAAACAAAGATCTTATATGTATATATGCATTACCTATGGACACAGACAATAGAGTGGCGAAGGGAGGGGTGGAGCTGGATCTGGGTGGAGGGGGGCAATGGGGGAAAATCTCAACAATAAAATTTAAAAAGTAATAATAAAGAAAAAAAAAAGAAATAATCCCATTTAAGACAATAAGGATGAACCTCAAGAATATTATGCTAAGCAAAGTAAGTCAGTCACAAAAAGCTAAGAACAATATGATTACTCTCATATGTAGGATGTAAAACCGAAACTCATAGTCACAGACAACAGTATGGTGGCTACCAGAGGGAAAGGATTGGGGGCTAGCAAAGGGTAAAGGGGGCCAAATATATGGTGACCAAAGATTATTTGACTTTGGGTGGTGGGCATATAGTCCAATATATGATTATGTATCATAGAAATGTACACTTGAAACCTCTATGATCTTATTAATCTTTATCACCCCAATGAATTTTTAAAAAGATGCAAATAAACAAAATATTATATATATTTCAATTGTACATTTCTATAATACATGCTCTGTATTCTGCATTGTATGCCCACCACCCAAAGTCAAATATAATCACATTAAATAATATGCAATCTTTTTCTTAATCTTTATTGTTCAGATTATTATAGTTGTTCCTCTTTTTTCCTCCCATAGCTCCCCTCCTCCAAGTTCTCACCCCACCCTCTGTCTTTACCCCCCTCCCCCGCTGTTCTCATCTTGTAGATGTACGATTATTGTCCAGTCTCTTCCCGCACCTCCAACACGCTTCCCCCCCCCACTGAAAATTGTCAGTCCAATAACTTTCTATGTCTCTGATTCTATTCTATTCACCAGTTTATTCTGTTCATCAGATTTTTTATTCACTTGATTTTTAGATTCACTTGTTGATAGATAGGTATTTGTTGTTCACAATTTTTATCTTTACTTTTTCTTCTTCCTCTTCTCAAAGGATACCTTTCAGCATTTCATATAATACTGGTTGGGTGGGGATGAACTCCTTTAGCTTTTTTTTGTCTGTGACGCTCTTTATCCAACCCTCAATTCTGAATGATAGCTTTGTTGGGTAAAGTAATCTTGGCTGTAGGTTCTTGCTATTCATCACTTTGAATATTTCTTGCCACTCCCTTCTGGTCTTCAAAGTTTCTGTTAAGAAATCGGCTGACAGACGTATGGGTTCCCCCTTGTAGGTAACTGACTGCTTTTCTCTTGCTACTTTTAAAATTCTCTCCTTGTCCTTTGCTCTTGGCATTTTAATTATGATGTGTCTTGGCCTGGTCCTCTTTGGATTCCTTTTGTTTAGGGTTCTCTGTGCTTCCTGGACTTGTAAGTCTATTTTTTTCACCAGGTAGGGGAAGTTTTCTGTCATTATTTCTTCAAATATGTTTTCAATATCTTGCTCTCTCTCTTCTTCTGGCACCCCTATAATTCTGATGTTGGTATGCTTGAAGTTGTCCCAGAGGCTCCTTACACTGTCTTCATATTTTGGGATTCTTTTTTCTTTTTGCTTATCCATTTGGGTATTTTTTGTTTCTTCATATTTCAATTCTTTGACTTGATTCTTGCGTTCCTCTAATCTGTTGTTGGAACTCTGTATAATATTCTTTATTTCAGTCAGTGTGTGCTTAATTTCTAGTTGGTCCTTTTTCATATCCTCAAGGGTCTCATTAGATTTATTGAGGGTCTCACTAAATTTATCGGCAGTTTCTAGAAAATTCTTGAAAAACCGTAAAATTGTGGTTTTGAACTCTATATCCAGTCATTTGCTTTCTTCTATGCAATCTTTTTTTAAAAAGTATATTTGATTGATTTTTTACAGAGAGGAAGGGAGAGGGATAGAGAGTTAGAAACATCGATGAGAGAGAAATATTGATCGGCTGCCTCCTGCACATCCTCCCCTGGGGATGTGCCTGCAACCAAGGTACATGCCCTTGACCGGAATCAAACCTGGGACCCCTGAGTCTGAAGGCCGATGCTCTATCCACTGAGCCAAACCAGTTAGAGCAATAATATACAATCTTATATAATCTTATTAATCAATGTCACCACAATAAATGAAATGTGGTTTTGAAAGAGATTAGGGTTCTATGTAGGAGCTGAATTTAAACACTAACAGCTCTAAATTAAGAGACAGGACAGATAAGAATGTTTACCATTTTGCCTGGTTCTGTACCATTTATAGGTACTTCCTTTGCTCTGAGTTGTTTTTATAATAGTGGATAAATGGAAACCTACATAAAAGCTATTTCCAAATGCCATTAAGATGAGTAATCTAAAAAATAAAGTTGTTCAAAGTCATTTTTGCAACAATATGTGGGCAAATTTTCCATGAGAGCAGCTTACAAACAGGATTTAGATTTTTATATCTCTAATTAGATATCGGGTAGAATTAAAAGAAGAATTTAGATTCAAAAGTTATTTTTTATTATGACAGTCATGAAATACTGAGAGATCAAAAATGCTTTAATCCAAAATTATAATCACATTATTAATTTTTATATTCCCATAACTATTGCTAATTCTACTATCAAAATAGTTGATTCCTTGTTGGGGTGTATATGGGAGGCAACTGATGTTAGTCAGACAAATTGATGTGTGTCTTTCTCTCTCTCTCTCACTCTCTCTAAAAATCAATAAAAACATATCCTTGGGTGAGGATTAAAGAAAATGTGTGGGAACTAATTCTTTTTTTCTCTCATTGACTTAGCATACTATTAGGTAATCAGAAATTAAATGATTTGTCCCAAAGTGGCTAAGCCAGGATTTGAACCCTGTTCAATTTGACTCCAAGGCCCCTGATTATGGTCCTTTTTACTTTGTCATAGTGTGTTATAAAGATTATATGATAAGATACTAAAAATACTGAGCTCAATTCCTAAAACAAAGGGGGTGTACGTCAGTTAATTACTTACGTTATTCCTAAAGAAACCACAAGCAGGCCACCTTTGCAGTCTAGAATGTCCCAGAATGAGCAGGTATGAGCTTTCCTGAGCAATTGATCACCTGCGTATCTTAGGAAGAGGGTCTGAGAGTGGAGGACATAGGCAGAGCAGACTTAATGAGAGAAAAAGATTGAAATCCAGCTCATAAAACAAGATATTTAATAACACTTTAGAAAACATGAGAATGCCCTTCACAGATTTTAAATAAACTCAACCATGTAAGTATGGCATTTCTAAAAGGAAACAACTTCTGGTAAGAGTATGAATAACAGTTTAATGGCAAGCTAGCCAACACTCCTTCCTGTAAATGCAGCACATAAAATACCATAAACACTGGCACAAGAATTGATCTCTATGCAGCAATCAGACAAAAACAATTACATAGACTAACCAATCCACCATTACAATTCTTTCCATATAGGCAATCAATATAAATCTGATAGGTTTTTATGGATGTCGTAACAAATTATCACAAACTCAGTGGCTTAAAAAAACACTAATGTATTATTGAACATTTCTGTGTGTTAGAAGTCTAACAAGGGTCTCACTGCACAGGGCTGTATTCCTCTCTCGGGGCTCTAGGGGAGAATTCATTTCCTTGTCTTTTCCTAGCTTCTGAAGCCTGCCTACATTCCTTGGCTTATGGCCCTGTCCTCTACCTTCAAAGCCAGCAACAGTGGCAGCCCTTATACACATCATTCCGAATTCCTCTTCTCCTTCTCAGGACTTTTGTTACTACTATACTGGGCCCACCCCGATAACTCAGAATAATCTCCCTGATTAGTAATCCTTGATTCCAATTAAACTCTCCCCTTTGCCAATTACCTAATATAGTCACAGGTTCTGGGGGAGTATAGGGGGGTGTACTATTCTTCCTACCATAATCTCTAAGGGAGATCACCTCTGAATCATGTAACATTAACCTCTGGGTGCAAATAATACACTGCAGCTCATACATACCTTATTCATTCTCTTCCAATGATTCAAAAATAGAGGAGGTGTTTGGGGGGGTGGGGGTTGACAACTTTAGAACCTGCAAAGCAAAGGTGTTCCATGTTATTGAACAAGAGCAGAAAGAGACAATGCTATGACAGTAAGAGCTATGGGACCTGTTAACAGGGGTGAAAATTTATTATCACTGATGTCGGGCTTTCTTTGGGTTCCAGGAAAAACAGGGTATCAAACGGAATAGCCATGTCAACAAGCCATGTAAGGCTGTCTTCACACACCCCTGGGACCTAGCATGCCATCCATTTCATCCTTTTGAATCTCATCTCATCTTTGAATACAGAAGAAAACTGCTGTATTTCCAAAGGGGAAAAAATATCTGCTGTATTAGCAAGAAGCACCTCCGAGTGATGACTTAGAAAGCGAAGCTTTGAATAGTGTGGGTGGGATCTGAAAGCACGGACACTGTGGAATGAATTTTTCTCTGAACAGGCTCAGCTACACAGCATGTTTGTTATTATATCAAACTTAAGTTAAATTCCACTACATATAAAAACACTCAGTTGCTTAACTTACCAGGAAAATTATATGGGATGTCACACCCCCCAAGAATATTTCAGAAAAATCTGTTCAAGTTCTATGTAAGCACATTGTCTAGATCCGGGGATGGAGTCAGAAAGGTGTTGAGCATACTAGAGCCCGTCGGTCCATCTGAAGAGGCCAGACACCAGCCACCAGCCACCAGCCATCACTCACTGTTGTCACATAGGTCCTCTGATATTTCCATAAATAAGAAAATAAAATTTTTATGTGGAATCATTTACATTTTCCATGTTACAACTAAATAATATACTGCAACCCAATGACAGACCAATGAAACACAGTAAAGAAGCAAACTTAGCTTATCAGCCAATAGTTTGCACCTTCAGATCTAGATCAGCCAATGCTTGATAACTACCTGATATTTTATTTGACAAATCAATAGACTAGTGTAATTTATTATCCTAAACTGTCTAATTGGATATAAACATTATCAAAGCCTGGAAGGGAAAAAAAATTGTATACATGGATGAGACAGGAGTCCTAGCCACTGAGGGGTTCTTTGTTTCTTGAGGGGACAGATTATGTCTTATTTTTTGTTGTGGCCCCTGCACATAGCATAATGTCTGTCACCTAGTAGGCTGTTGAATTAATGAATGACTAAACTTTAAGGAAAACCTTAGTAACTCTGAGGGTTTTATTTGTACTTGTTAATGTAGAGAAGCAGTGGTCTAGCCTTAGAATTTGGTGTTGGCTTAGAAAGTGAAAACCCTTTCCCCGGCCAGTGGAGCTCAGTTGGCTGGGCATCATCTCATCCACTGATTCTTGGTCAGGGCAAAGCCCAAGCTGTGGGCTCAATCCCCAGTGGAGAATATGTAGAGGGCATGCAGGAGGTAGCCAATCAATGTTCTATTCTCATATCAATGATTCTCTCTTTCTTTAAAAAAAAAATCAATAAAATTATTCAAGAAAAAAGTAAAAACCCTTCATATTTTCCATATTATCAAATATACATATATTTATTCTAACAATTATTATATATTCCAACAATTTTTATGTTGCAATTACCAATGAGGCCTTTTATAATATAATAGGGCAAAAGGAATTTAACTGAAAATAATACTGTAACAACAACCCAAACTAAATATTTGTGTGCAATAATTTTTGTTACAAAGTCCTTTCAATATGTGATTTCTCTTATCAGGTCATCTCTCTAAGGCAGATATAATTTCACTTTAAAGAACTTGAACTACAAGGGAGGTTAACTGATTTTACAAAGTCTTACACAAAATTAGCAATGGAGCCCTAACTGGTTTGGCTCAGTGGATAGAGCGTCGGCCTGTGGACTCAAGGGTTCCAGGTTCAATTCTGGTCATGGGCATGTACCTTGGTTGAGGGCATATCCCCAGTGGGAGGTATGCAGGAGGCAGCTGATCGATGTTTCTTTCTAATCGATGTTTCTAACTCTCTATCCCTCTCCCTTCCTCTCTGTAAAAAATCAATAAAATATATTTTTTTTAAATTAGCAATGGAGCTGCACTTAATCTCTGGTTCAGACCAGGATGGCTCTCTCCTAACAGGAAAGCAACGTGGAAGTGTGACAATACAGAAGTGAATCGAATTAATTAAAATGCACAATGGCACTTTCATAAACAGGAAGGGTAGGGAAGGCCGACACTGGCATGGAGGAAGAAGGAAAGTAAGAGCATGGAGAGTGTAATGTTTGTCAAGAGGGTGTGCAGACAGTACCTTACTCATCATGACACCATCAGCATGCTGGTTGAATCAGTCAGCGAAGTGCCACAGATCAGCTGGGCCTCCGTCATTTCACCCGGAAATGCATTGCTCTGTGAAATTTTCATTTCCCATGTGTGTCTGTCTCCCTCACAAGAGTGAAAACTTCATGAGGGTCACAGACTAAAACATTTTACAAGAAGAGCTCCTGAAGCACTCTCTATGCAGAATTCATTCAAATTTCTTGAGTGGCCAATGGGTGACATTATATTGGAGACAGTATAACAGTGGTTAAGACCAAAGGACTTGAAGTCAGTGTTCTGAAACCATGCTGTCAATGACTAGCTGTGTGACTCTGGGCAAGCTAAGCCGCCTCTGTGAGTCACAGTATCATTTATGAAAAAGGGTGACAGTGATAAGACTCCCTAAGTTTGTCGTGAGACTTAAGTAAGTTAATGCTTGTAAACACCCAGCAGGATGCTGGGTACCTGACATGCACTCAGTAAATGTTTGCTACTGCAACATACTGAAATGTCAAGTTCAGACAAGTCCTGGAGCCACATGCTGGTGTCCATAGAAGCAAAGAAGAGGCATTTGCTTGGTTCCCCAAACAAACTGAGACTCTGAGAGAAAACTTTAGAAAGTGATTCAACATGTATTTTTACAAAAACTTTTAATTTATCCCACATGCCATTTGGAATATAGTAATAGAACAAAGAGGGGGGAAAGCATAGGAACAGTGTGATTAGCGATCAACAGAAACAATTACAAACAAAAGTAGTTTTCAGACACAAGCTCACTGACAGAAAACCTTGTGGCAGGTCAAGGTTACAGAGGAGTGAAGACCTGAGAAGTGGCTGGTCACGGTGGGGGGGGGGGGGTATTCGAAGAGAGGAATATGTGCAATATTCTTTTTTAAGTAATGTCCTTTCTTCCCAGAAAGTTTAACTGTCATCAACGTGTAATCTTATGGAAGAGCAGCTAACTTACTTTCCAGTGTGTACTTGTTCTTAGATCTTTAATCTTTAAACACACATTTTCAGATCCTAATTGGCTCCTAACACACAGACAAAAAGAAGGCAGCAATAGAAGTACATTCAGGGGAGAAAAAGAAAAAAGAGTGTTAATTTCCTAAACAGAAATGACACATACGAAATGATCTCTATCATTCTTAGAGGGGTATTTGTAAGAGAAAACTAAAGGCAAGCAATTAAAAGGTTTTCTACCCAAAAGTAGCAGATAAAGGAACAATTCACAGAACAAGTATCACACACACATCAATTTAGAAGAGAATCTGTCAACACAAGGTCATAAACTACATCAATGACACCTGTCCTTTTTGTGTCTTTAGTATGTATAGGAGCCAGTTCATGGAGCCTGACAATTTTTGTCAAGTAACACTCTATGCCTGAATTTTCAGCCCTGGGGCTCAACAGAGGGATGATGGCCAAGCTCTTAGAGCATCAGCTCTTGGGCAACCAGATGGACCAGCTCTTTCAAGCCACAGATGTTGATTCAGAGAACATCCTCTATTTCTCCTTTGATTCCTTCAGGGTCTGGGGTACCTTCCACAGGCCTGGAAGACACCTCCATTGGAGTTTCCTCTCCCTGCCTCCCGTTACCTTCCTTGGTCTCCTCAGGGATCAGGTGTTGCTGGCAGTCCTGCTCTGAGTTACTCCGGACATAGCCGGGTAAAGTCACGTGGCTGTCGGGCTGCTGGCCGGCTGTCTTGGTCGCTTTGCCGGACAGGAGGACCATGCGAGTGCTGGCCACCATCTGCGAGTGGCTGCTGGTGCTGGGCGTCATGGTGGTGAGCACGGAGCTGTACCTGTGGCCCCCGCAAGGGGGCGTCCTTTTCCAGTTGATGGAGAGATTCCACCGGCTCCACATCTTCTTCACCTCAGACTGAACCTAAACCACAAGAACCATATTGTGCATCAGAGACCATCAGGGAGACCCTGCAGCTTGCTGATATGAATGTTTGCCCTGATTTCAATGACAGTAATAATCATCCATTAAGGGTCCACTGTGTGCCAGGGATTGGCATATATATTCCCTCTGGGTCTCAAAAAAACTTGAAGGCAGGTGTTACTCCTGGAGATAAGCAAACTGGGGCTCACAGAGAGGAAAAAGGACTTGTCCAAGGTAAGTATTTTTTTTTAGTATATTTTTATTGATTTCAGAGAGAGAGGGAGAGAGAAACATGCATGATGAGAGAGAATCATTGATTGGCTGCCTCCTGCGCATCCCCTCCTGGGGATTGAGACTGCCACCTGGGCATGTGCCTTTGACCACAATCGAACTCAAACCCTTCAGTCTGCAGGCCAATGCTCTATCCACTGAGCCAAACCAGCTAGGGCTATGGTTAGTATTTTAATGGAGGCTGAAATACAGCCAATAGAAATATCTGACTTATGGGAGAGGAAAAAGAGGAGGGGGTTGGGGAGGAGAAAGAGAGATAAACAGTGGCAGCTGTGGCTGAGGAATGGCATGAAAGGGACTCAACCTGATACGTGCCCACCACCCCATGACCTTGCGGAGGCAGGCGAACTAAAGGAGGAAAAGGAAAGCAGTTGCACACTCGAATGCAGGCCCTGCTAATGCGTTCTCAATAGGGTGGGGCTCGTTTCTGTTCCTTCAGCTGGAGAGTAAATGCCACTGCTAGGCGCCCCTTTCCAGGGCAAGTTTATTGGGAATTCCCAGGGGGACTGGAGACCTGGGGAGCCGATGTCCCCTAAGAACAGCTCAACCCTGGATGAACAGAAACTGTCCCACCACCACCTTGCAGTTTTAAAAAAATGTCTAAATGTTCTAATCAATTTTGTCCCAAGAATACGTATTAGAGTTTCTGATAGACCTTGAAATTGATTAATAAGTTCAAACATTAACTGGAATATGAAGCTTCAGCATCCTTCCAGGTCTCAATATGCATTCCAGGGAGTTGGTTTTTGATATCAGGGTTTATAACTGAATTGACCTTAGTTTACTGAATGAATTCTTGCTTTCTCAAAATAATTTATGATTGCCCTAACCGGTTTGGCTCAGTGGATAGAGCATCGGCCTGTGGACTGAAAGGTCCCAGGTTCCATTCCAGTCAAGGGCATGTACCTTGGTTGCAGGCCCATCCCCAGTAGGGGGTGTGCAGGAGGCAGCTGATCGATGTATCTCTCTCATCGATGTTTCTAGCTCTCTATCCCTCTCCATTTCTCTCTATAAGATATCAATAAAGTATATTTAAAAAATAAATAATAATAATTTATGATTAAAACACCTCTCCTCCCGTGGCCCACTTTTTCCTGTAACACCTGGGATCCTAAAGCACTTTGGGCCCCGTATCAACCGACACCTGTGGGACTCGGCTCCCTTCCCACTTACCTCCCCATTGCAGTAGCAATAGATGATCGACACGAAGAAACCCTGGAGGACAAAAAGCATGTTAGGTGCTGACCGTTTGTTCGTGAAGATCACAACACTAGTGTTGTCAAGTGAGTCCTTCAGAAAAATCTATACATTATTCCCTCCTAATGCTTCCAAACCCTTATGTTTACATTAAATTCATCTGAGATCTTTCCTTGGCGTCAGCTGAACCAAGCAAGTAACTGAATGCAAAGATACACCACAAAGAACTGATTTCTATTACATTAGTTTCATTTATGTTGCCACTCAAGATGCCCGGATATCCCTGGTTGGCAAGAAATATTTATATACTGTGAACGCTGGGAACTGCAAACAAAGGGTACGATATGGTAAAAAGACAAACTTTTTTTCATTCATTCAAAAATATTCATTGAGCTTATACACAAAGTGCTCGACTTGCCAAGGATAAACAGTTTAATCAAGACAGACAAGGTCCCTGTTCTCTGAGGCCTTGCATTCTAGAAGGAAATGCAGAGAAGTGAAATATAAACAAATAGCCACAAGAGAAAAATGTAAGATGATAAGGGCTATGCATACAAAATAAGTGGTGCTGACAGAGAAGAATGAAGGTGACTTTGAAGCTGGTTGGAGTGACAGGAAGAAGCCAGGCCTTATGAATAGTAAGGGGAAGAACATTCCAGGCAAAGGAGACAGCAAGTATGAACCCCTGGGGCTGGAATGGGCTTGAGGAACCCTGTCCCATAGGGCTGTGCACACCAGGAAATGGCATTTGGGTTTTATTCTGAGTGTGATAGGAAGCCTCTGGATACTCCCGTCAGATAAGCAACATGATCAATTTATTTTTAAGGTTCTTCAGACAAAGGAGACAAGATTGAGGGCGGCAGGCGGTGGCAGCAAGTGCACACGCAGGAAGAAGGGTCAGGAGGCGTCTGGAGTAATCCATGTCACGGATGATGGCATTATTTTCAAACAAGATAGATAAAATGTGCGGAAGCCGCCGCTTTCTCTTTCTTGTCTTCCTTTTCTCCCCTCTTCCCTCTTTCTCCTTCTTGTGCATTCATTCATTGTCCCTACACATGCGGAGGTCCCTATTCTGTAGGTGGTTCACAGTTTACAACCACACCCGTTCTTCACTGGCCACCCGGGCCTGTCTGTGAGAAACGGCTCCTCCTGTGGTCCCAGGGTGACCTGGCCTCTGCAGGACGGGAAAGCACAGGCAGAGAATAGTGCCCTCTCGTGGCCCTGGGGAGGCTGGGGCCAGAAAGCCAGAGAGGGGCAGAGAAAGAGGTTGCGAGGAGTGGAGGTGGAGGAGCAAAATACGAGAACCAAGTTGCTGGAAGGCACTCTACCTGAAAGGAGTTGAGGAAGAGCTCACAGTGCATCCGGACCTCCCACCCGCGCCCCGAGAAGGAGTGGGGCAGGCACATGAACACGATGTAATGCACCCCGAAGACCAGCACCAGGACCAGCGTGGATTTGGCGAGTTTCCTGAAAGAGAGTGCAAAGCCTTTGGAATACTCAATGTAGAGTGCCTCTCTGTGGAAATGTCTCGGTGAGAAAATATCAAGCTTAGAGAGCTCACAGGGGCTGACTTTCCCCATCTCTTTGGAGCCCACAGCTTCTGCTAGCTTTCCCCCTGCCTCCTCGTCCTGTCACTTTTATACTAAATCAGATAGTTTGTTCTCACCTCCCATGATTATTATTCCCTAAGTCTCTCTAATCTCATTCTTCTTGCTTAAAGGACACTATCTTCATAAACCAGTTGAAATGTCTCCTCCACGTCCTCATATCTCATACCTGAGTCACCTACAGTCCACTCACTTTGAAACTTCTGCCGTGAGTCCATTTTATGCAAGGTGGCATTCCTGGTAAGTCAATGGGTTTCTCTGACCCAACTAATCCTTTCAAAGTTCAGAGGCTCCTTGGGATGCATTCGTCCTCCTTCTGAATCCTGACTAGCAAGTACCCTCTTTCCATCATTGCACATACGGGCAGGAGACACCGAATACCTCCATGGTATTTTCATGTGGTCTAGTCAGATAAAGGGGACCTCAGGTTCTACATTTGCAGAGCCTTGAGAGTCTGGTCTAAAATCAATCTGAAAGGAAAACTGTTCCCTCCTTTCACATGAATGGGTAAATCCCCTGGAAAACTATTTTCCAACCATGCTAACTTTGTTCCTCCTGTGTATGCCTAAGAGCCAAAATCTAGGTTCAAAAAAAAATAAAGAGGAGCAACACACTGTGAAATGATCACAAATGAAAAAAGTTTAGGAACAGTTTGGTTCAATGCAGAGGAAGAAAACATTGTCAAAGACTAAATTTAGTGGCTATCCTGCTAGCTCAGCCATCTGGGTTTTCTCTCTTTTCTATGACCAGGCTCATCTACATCTCTCCAGAGATAAAAGTGAATTTGTGGAAAAAAGATAGGATTGGAATTCATTTTCTACTGCTATGGACCAAATTACCGTAAATTTAGTAGCTTAAACCACTTATTATCTCTCAGTTTCTCCAGGCCATGGGCTGGGCACAACGGAGTTGGGTCCTCTGCTCAGGGTCTGACAAAGCTGGAGGTAAGGTGTTGGCCAGGACTGCATTCCCATCTGGACCTCAGGGTTCTCTCCCAAGTTCATTCAGATTGCTAGCAGAGCTCAGTTCCTTGCAGCTGTGGGATTCCTGGTGGGGTTACTCGGTTCCTACAGACTTCCCTCAAGCTCTCCTCAGGTCCTAGCCATAGGTCCTCACATGTCAGATTACTTCCTCAAAGCCAGTGAGAGAATCTCTCTCCCGGATGCCAGGATGGGTTCTAATCACAGAACCCATCACCTTTGCCATACAATGTAATCTAATCAAGGGAGACACCATCCAATCATAGGGCTTGCCCACACTCAAGGAAGAGCATGTGAGTGGGGACTATACAGGGCATGTAAACAGGGGAGGCAGGAGTCTTGGGGGTTTAAAAATCTCCCTATCATAGCAGTTCAAATAATTTCTACCCATAGAAATGCAAATTGTGTCCAATGGAATGCCACTACTGATAGCCCTACGGATGTGCAAATTTGATAGAAAGAGTGAAAACCATATAGCAATCCTTTCTTTTTTCTTTTTTTCTGTTATGATACAGAATTTTAAGAATGAAATAAGAGCCAGGTCTCTGAGCATGAGCTACCTGTGACTCTGAGCATGGCCCCATCTCCTTAATAAATCCTTACTTTTTTTATTACAAAAACAGAACAAAACAAAACAAAAGCATGCAAATAAAATTGTCTGCCAAGATCATCAACAAGAGCTTTTCATGGGGTGAGGGGGTGGGTCACTTAGTTTATAGGAAAATCTCAATATGCCAGTAACAAAAAATACATATACTCTAAATTTAAGCATATTGGTCAAGTTTTAGGTTATTTGTATATTTTTTCTGATAAACCACAAATTGAACCAAACAGAAATACACATTCATACATTTATCTTTAGAGACATTTGAGATCAATTGCTATCTTTTCTTTATACTAAATTGTAACCAAAATATTTCTTCTGGTGGATGCCTGTCCCAGAATTACCTGTATTGCTTTCTTGTGTCATGCCCAACGGCATTGTTCTCCCAAATTTTGGTAGCCAGGACTCTAACCGTATTCAGAAACAGAATAAAATTCAGCTGAAAGAGAAGGTGAGAATACAAAGAATTATTATGTTTGTCTTCGAGCTGTTTATAAAATTTACATAAATTGAACTTTTTCGTATTCAAAGACTGAAAATTACGATGGATGAAAAGATAGAGCCAACTAGCACGGACTGGAGGAAACAATTAAGACAGAGTTCCTCTTTCTCTTTTCCTTAACTGATGAATTCAAGATCTCATATGTTTGCAAGTCCCAAAACCTTTCTCTACCCCTTAAGATTGGCATCTTCGAGGTCATCTCCTAAGTACGCAGGAGCAAGTCTGATCAGTTTCTATAATTTTATTTCTGTTCCGTTGTTTCAGTCTCTCTAGGCTGACACCAGTGTAAACGCAGGTCCTCAGGGGGCAGTGCC
>PVJC01017063.1:0-32927 GCA_004026665.1 Murina feae
TAGTTAAAACATAAATGTTTTCGCTAAAGGTTGTGAACTGGGATGGTCCTCAGGCCTAGGGCTGGGGAGAAATTATGAGAGGGTGGGATTTTTAAAATATATTTTATTGATTTTTTACAGAGAGGAAGGGAGAGGAATAGAGAGTTAGAAACATCGATGAGAGAGAAACATCAATCAGCTGCCTCCTGCACACTCCCCACTGGGGATGTGGCCGCAACTAAGGTACATGCTCTTGACCGGAATCGAACCTGGGACCCTTCAGTTCGCAGGCCTACGCTCTATCCACTGAGCCAAACCGGTTAGGGCGGGAGGGTGGGATTTTGAACATAGGTTTGAAAGAAGGGAATAACAGGGATTGGCTTGAAAACAAAATTATAGTTGTCACAGGCATTTTAGTATGAACATCTCTTTTTCTCCTTCTGCATAGGCCAGGGTTTATGGAAATCCCATTCCGTATTGAGGATTTGCTTTTCTTTGGTGGGGACAGGAAGGTGTGGTAACGGGAAGAAAGGCAGCAAGATTATTGAATGTAATGAATGAAGGCCTTTCCCAGGGTTGGGAAACACATAACTTCTTGAGAGGTCGTGGTAGGCTTTCCCAAACTCTGTGATTCCTTTCTCTGGGGGCCACACCACATGCACCTCTTGTCCCAGCCTCTGTCTCAGCCCCTGGTAGGCACTGGTGGAATCCTGCTTCTCTCTTGAGCACTTTTGTCTGTAGCGTGGAGAGTTGAGCTGAGTGTGGAGCTGCCTGTGGGCGGTGGCCTGGAGCCACCTTAGCAGGCCTTCCCTGTGCTCCTGCCATCCCTGGTTCTCCTTGTTCTGGCGGCCCAGAGCCTTGCAGTGTCCTAGCACCTGTCCTCGAGGATTTGATTTTGATTTCTGATGAAGTGGCATCTCCAGTGGAGGGGATTGACAAGCAGCCTGAAACCTCAGAATGTGACCCTCTTCGGAATAAGGGTCTTTGCAGATGTAGTTACGGTGCAACTCTCCAGAGGAGGGCATCCTGGATTAGGTGGGCCCTAAGTCCAATGACAAAGGCCCTTATAGGAGACAGAAAAGGAAAAGACGCACAGGGACACGGAAGGGAAGGTCCTGTGAGGACACAGGTGGACACTGGAGTGACGGAGCCATAAGCCAAGGGGTGCCATGGGTTGCCGGCACCGGTAGTTGAGAGGGAAGCGGGACAGATTCTCCTGAAAGAACCTCCCATGAGGGCCAGCCTTGCCAAGATCTTGGTTTCAGACTTCTGGCCTCCGTTTCTGTGAGAGAACAAATTCCTGCTATTTCAAGCCCACCTGGTCAGGGGTAATTTGTTGTGGCAGCCCTGGAACACCAATACATCCAGGGTACAGGACATATTTGCTAAATGGCCATTAAATTAAAGAAGGACTCCTAGAGCTTTAGCACGGGGGGACTCTTGGAGACATCGAGTTTAGTCGTTTTAGCACAGGCTGTACATTAGATAGCGCCAGCGCCCTCGCCCAACTAATTCACATTTTTGAAAGCATTCTGGGTAGTTTTAATGTGCTGCCTGCGTTCAGAGCCACTGATGGCTTCTTACTGCCCCATTTTACAGATGAGGAAATCAAGAGTCAGCAAAGCTGCCTTGTGGTCCAAAGAAGAAATTTAAAAAAATCCTCTGTAAAGCCTGGTAAGGAGAAGAGTAGTTCACTGCTGGAGGACAAAGGACTATGCTTATAAAGTAAAAATTTAGGAAGAAAAGGAAAAGAAATGAACAAATCCGTTTCATTTTTGGGTTTTGTAGGCACTAGTGATGCAGAGGGGGAGGAAGAAGCTCACCTGCTAATACTTTCCAGTGACTTCCGTCAACCCTGTTTTTTAAAGCACTTGTAACACAATGCAAAGAAAGTTTTCTTTCTCAGACCTGTATTCCAGTTTAAACTATTTGTGAATGTTATACCCACCTAAAATGAAGATTCTGTTTCTTTATTCCCTTAAGAAATCCAAATAAAGTCTAGATTTCTGTGTGGAAAAGGAAATGAGTAATTGTGTTTGAAGTCTCGTTATGGCTAAGTGTTTTTAGTAAACAACATAGAAGATTTAATGTTCAGTAATTGTTTAAGAAAAAAAAGAGTGTGTGTTGAACCAGGACCTTGGTTTCAGAGATGTGGCATTAAATCTAATCACCCTACTTAGGTTAGCCCTCCTTTGGAGACTCATAAAGATAAGGGCAACAGGATAATTGGGATATTATGTACTCTTTAAAACAGCATGATTTAGTCCAAGTAGGAATTGCTGGGGCTCTAAATTAATCCCCTGGGGAACAAATGGAAAATATATATGTGATATATTATTGAGGTATATATTTTGGGGCTTTGATATCTTGGAGTGTCTCACACTAATCTGTCATTAATTTTAACCAGGGCAATCTGACGGTGATTAAAGCATATCTAGATAATCAGAAGCTAGAGAAGCCCACCGAGAGATTTACTTAAATGATCTAATCAGCTTTTCTTTTCATAGAAGACACAAAACTGAGGTCCTGACGACTCGAGGGCATTAACATTCCCAGGGCACTTTTCATAAGAGTCGGGGTAGTTAGCCCCAGTGTCCTGGCCATATTCCAACTCCAGTCATGCCATTTTGCCTCCTGAAAAGTCCCCCTGCAGCTACCAGTTGATACAGTATTATTCTTCCCTTCCTGTCCCAAAGCGTGAGGCTTTGTGTGGAGGTGGCACCGTGTGCAGCAAATCTGATGCTTTATTTCTATTATGAGTGCCTGCATTTGGGCTAAGCTGCTAAGTACATGGTAGGGGATATTTACGTGACTTGCACTATTGGGAAAATTGCAGAAGATTTATTCTTTTGGAAAACTTGTTTTCAATAAACTTGTTTGTAATAAATGATGTTATGAATAATATTATTA
This sequence comes from Murina feae, assembly GCA_004026665.1. Lineage (NCBI taxonomy): Eukaryota > Metazoa > Chordata > Mammalia > Chiroptera > Vespertilionidae > Murina > Murina feae. The sequence goes on from PVJC01017063.1 coordinate 2,890, forward strand.
AGTAAAATTAGATAATGATCAGATAGGAATACAAGTCTGCATACTTCTTATTATACCTTATTTTGTTCTGTAGAAACTTAGAAACCATTTTACCTGTGATGTTTCTAGCCTTGCAATGGCCCATACCAGGATGTGTTAAAATTCCTAAAATGAACCACTTCTTAGTTTGTTAAGAAAATGTAAATAAAGATTAAAAAATGCTCAACGATGTAGAAGACTTAAGAGTGGAGTGATGAAAGTCAGGATGCCTTGGTTAATGGGCCTAAGGCTCATTGAAAAACTCTGATTTAGGGAGCAAAACAGCTTGATTCATTGGGTTTGGGAAGTGGTTTCATAACAGCAGACCTGGACAGCTTGACAGACTATTTCTGGAATCCTGTTTTGTGAAATAGTCTGTCTGTTTAGAGAGGGGAGGCATTTCCAGTTGGTGCACGTGAGTGGAGTGCCACGAGGAAGAGCTGGCTGCTTCCCATGGACGGAACTGCTCATGACTATTGGAAGTGCCCATGTCATTATTTTTCCTTGGGAGATTAAGAGAAACCAAGAGAGAACCTCTTAAGGAATTAAGGGAAACCAAGGCAGAAAGCTGGGAGAAAAGTGGATTCAGTACAGATTGGAAAATCGTCATGATGAGGAAGATGAGAAAGTTCCAAGGGTGCCAGGGGAATACCCTAATTACTTCACATTTTAAAGGTTGGAAATTACAGTGAATTCGATCATTCACCAGTATCTAGACACTCAAGCTCCTTTTCTCATTATTTCCTACTTTGACATTTGTCAGGACTTTTTGGTTGCAGGTGACAGAAATTCAATACAAACAAGCCTCAGGCAGAAGAGAGGATGTCCTGGCTTGCATAGCGGATGGCTGAAAAGTCCAGATGACAGTGGGTCCAGGGGTGATCATCAGGTTTCAGTTCTTTTCCCTCTTTCCCGGGAAGCCCCTTTTCTTGTGGTGGCAAGATGGCTTTTTAGCAGCTGCAGGCTTACATCCCAGCCGGCTCAGCAGAAAGAACTCTTCGTCCCCAACCGTTTGAATGAAAGCTCCAAGATTATTTGGCTGTGGCTTATTTTAGTCACATGTCCATCTCTGTGACCAGAAGGATGACACAAACGGTTGGGTACCTGCTGGACCAGCTACTTAAACCAAAGGCACCGGGTGCCTTCCAAAGGGGAGAGAGGAAGTTGATGCTGCCAGGAGGAAGGATAACTGACACGTACATTACTACGTACTTATTTAAAAGTGCTGACCTGCACTTTTTTCTATAACTTTATAAAAGGGTTTAACACATTTGACTCTAACCATGTGAAATGTACATGGAGCTGGCCTCCCAGTCCGGTGTCCTGCCTAGTAGAGAAAGGCACTTCAGTGTCTAGGTAGTCTTCCAGTTGCTGCTGGAGTCGCTCTAGGGGTATTGTGTCTAGTACTCCACGAGGCAGTATATTTCACTTTAATGGGAATTTATTCTTTCTCATATGAAATGGCAAGTTTCCCTCCTTTTCTGTTGACTGTGTACTACTAATGGTCCCTTTTCTGCCCTTTGGAGTTATATGGAGTAAATTTAATCTTTCTAAGCTATAGTCGCTCAGCTCTTCCAGATTCTATTTTGTCTCTTGGCCACACATACCTATTTCTCGTGTTCCCTTCTCCTCACCCTCCCTCTTTGCGCGCACGCACACACACACACACACACACTCTCTCTCTCTCAGTGGCCAGATTATTATGACCACCTTACGTTTGTAGGCAAATTAGCTATAATTTCGCACTGAAGTTGCTAGAGGGCCAGACCATTATAAATAGGGAAGCAGGTTGTTTACCTGCTTATAGGTGCTCATCATCAGAGAACTCTGTCTCTCTGATTTCATGATAGTTCTTGGCCATTTAACTCATTTTTAGAAATTTATCATGCCTCCATGAATCACAATTTAGCCTCAATATAAACAGTTGATAATGGGAGAGAATTTTTAGAATTGTTCAAACATTTATGTATTCAATTTTTAAAAATTGATTTTTAGAGAGAGAGGAAGGGGAAGGAAGTCAGGGGAGGGGAGAGGGAGAGAGAGAGAGATTAGGTTATTGTTCCAATTATCTATGTACTCATTGCTTAGTTATTGTATGTGCCCCGACCAGGGATCCAACCTGAAACCTAGGCATATTGGGACGATGCTCTAACCAACTGAGCTACTTGGCCAGCGCTTCTGTATTCAGTTTAAAAAGTAAAATCAAATTATTTCAGAAAAATAGGCTTTACGTGTTTTTGATCTGTGTTCCAAGCATTCTGTAAGATGGAGCAAATGGAGCATGATGAAAATAATTCTAAATGTCCTTAAATAGTCCATGAATATAAATGTTCAGCCCTGGCTGGTTTGGCTCAATGGATAGAGCGTTGGCCTGCGGACTGAAGTGTCCCAGGTTTGATTCTGGCCAAGGGCACATGCCTGGGTTGCGAGAATCGATCCCCAGTAGGGGGCGTGCAGGAGGCAGCCAATCAACGATTCTCTCTCATCACTGATGTTTCTGCCTCTCCCTCTCCCTTTCTCTCTAAAATCAATAAAATATATTTTAAAAAAGAATATAAATGTTCAGTTAAATTCTAAGAGAACTATGGTTTTGTAGATCAGAATTAAGATTGTAATGCATACCTGCCCTAGTAAATGAACTTTCAAGAAAGGACGTCTCATTGTTCTCTCTTGTGCTACTGTTTTTTGTAACCATGGCAAGTCTGAGCAAAGAATATTAAGATCTTGGATTTTTAAAGGAAATTCAGAGGCTTAAAATAAAACTCCTTTATTAATAATTCTCTGCTGGCATTATCGCTTAAATTTCTGGATCAGTGTCATTTTCCTTAATTAAATATCTTAGACATTGTTTGTCTAAGATATTAGACAAGGTAGGCCTATACCATTCTATTTCCCAGTTTTCTTTTTAAAATCACATCTCTTTAAATCACAAAATTTTGTTGTGATTCTTAACTTTTATTTTAGTTTATAAGCATTAGCAAGACTAAAATTTATCCACAGCGAATTGCTATCATCCTTATAAGAAATAGTAGCACATTTATTAATTTATTTAAATGATTATTACTCCTTTCATGACAAGTTTACTAATAATTAGCAAGTTTACTAATAATATATATATATATAATATGTTTGCTTTGTAAAAGTGTGTGAAAAAGGAAATTTGACATCTTTAAGAAGCGTATACTTCTTATAAGGTAGGAAGGAGAAATGGTGTGGACTTTGAAATGAGTTTCCCAAGACTATCAGAATGAAGGGATGTGACCCAAGTATTAGGAAGATGAACTTCACTCTTCTGTTTTCCATACAGCTTCATGCTGATGTAGAAAGATTGATGGATCCTGGGTTGCACTATTAGTCTAAGAGGAGGAGGAATTGAGGGTGAAGGTGTAGAAGGATAGGGAGGAGAGCTAACACATATAACTGGGTGCAGCTGCTGATGGTAGGAACAGAAGGGCTACTTGTCACATGTAATTTCTACTGAAACCCATCACCCTGCTTTTGCTAATGTTCTTACCTAGGGCAATTTCTTTTCCAGTGACTGTTCCAGGAATTATGTGCCAGATGGAGTGAAAGTGTTGTTGGGTTGAATGATACACTTTTACTAGTCCCATCTGCTCACTGCCCCTGGGGCTTTTTAGTTGCAGGGTTAAACACTAATAGTGAGTGACAGACACGAAAGAGGCCATCCTCATACTTAGTAGGTGCTCACTGAATGCTATTGCTTTGAGTGACGACACGGATGGTGGACGGGGCAGCTTTTGCAATAAGAAACATGAATTAAGATATTAGGTGCTTTAGAATCATTTCTTCATAAGATTGAGAAGTGAACAGTTTCCCTCCTTCCCACTTTTCTTAACCAAGTACTTTCTGAGCACCTGTTAAGTACTTACATCATTTTAGGCATTGTGGGTAACAAAATAATCATACAGGCCCTGGCCGAGTAGGTTAGAGCATCATTCTGACACACCAAGGTTGTGAGTTAGATCACTGGTCAGAGAACATGTAATAATAATAATAATAATAATAATAATAATAATGAATGCATAAGTAAGTGCAACAGCAAATTAGTTTCTCCCCCTCTCTCTCCAAGAAAAAAAAAAAAGTGGGCCAACCTATGAAGCAGGAGGTCACAGTTTGCTTTCTGGTCAGGGCACATGCTTGGGTCGTTGGCTTGATCCGCAGGAGGGGGTGAGCAGGAGGCAGCTGATCAATGATTCTCTATCATCATTGATGTTTCTATCTCTCTCTCCTCTCCCTTCCTCCCTGAAATCAATAAAAATATATAAAACAAGAAAGAAAAATGAAAAGCCATTATGTAATTCAGTTTTTTTGTAAAGTTGAGGTTGTGTACTTAATTTTTTTGCCCTCAGCACTTGCTTTTTTTTATCATCTCAAAATCTCTCAAGTTAAGTTTGAAGAAAACAAATAACACTTTTATTCATTTATGTATTAAACAGGATGTGTCAAACAAAATGGTAGCCAATTTACGACTTAAATGCAAAATAAAACTGTAAGAGTAGAATATTCCTCTTAACTAAAACATGTACTGTGGGTCAGATTTTTCTCATACTCAAAGGGGTTTCTCCCTGTTCCTTATGTCCACTTGCATGTTTATGAATATTTTTCTCCAGTGCCATCGAGAAAACCACACACCTTCTAATTCAGTAAAAAAATGAAGATGACTCATTATTGGGCAGATTCAGATACTGTGTATAGGGAGTCCTACCTATACTAAATATTTCTTCCAACACACTTTCCTAATACTAGTTAAAATGCCCCCTCTGCCCCTAATTTCTTCCCTCCGTTGGTCTGTCTCATTCTCTTGGGATACTCTTTTTTATTATTTATTTCTTTTCCCCTCTGCTGGCACAAACCAGTAATTTTTTTCAGGCTGCTTTTATTTATTTATTTTATTTTAATTAATTAATTATTTTTAAAATCTGTCTTTACATCTCTATGGCACCTATCACCATAGCACCCAGTTTAATAGCATCTCTGCTAATTATCTTTATAACAGAATGGGTTGGTTTGCCAGAACAGGATTTATATTGCATTTCCAATTATGGACATTGCGTAATTTTGATATGGTCAAAACATGGTTTGCAATATTTTTAGAACTAAAAATGAGAAATACATTTAAAATCATTACTTTAAAAACATCAATGTACTTAATAAAGGAGCAGAATGCATTTAATTAGGAAAAGTTAATAAAAATGTTCAGTTACCTTAAGTGGTTAATAAAACTAGATTTCTAAAGGGAAGTGTGTGCACTGTTAATTTTTGTTTAAGGTTGAGTCAGGGCCCGACACACTGAATGTGAAACCATGAACTTTCCGTTGCTACATCCTTGGCCATTGTGTGTACAGTTATTGAGGCCGTGGATCAGATTGTTTCTCTAAGAAGGAAACACCCTTACCAGATTAAAATCATGGCTTATCTTGGTTTTGCAGTAAAATCCCCAAATAGCATAAACGTTTTTAAGGAGTGAAGAAATCTGTAGAAATCAGAAAGGAAATGTATGTATTTTTAGAAAATTCATTTGAATTCAGATTGTGCGTTAACCTCTGCTATATATTTAATTATGTGCTGGTTTTTTATTTTAAGCCTCCACCATTGTTGTGACTTTTAAACAACAATAAAACAACAACAGAAAACCCCTTTCAACTTTAGAAGGACTTAAAAGCATTTCTTTTGGGCAATGAGAATCAGAAGGAAAATATAGCCAACATGGATTCTCTAGGTTTGAATAGAAAACTTGGATGATCTCGGTCATGTTTCCATGGATTTCATTAAAGAGACACACACTGAAGCTCCATGTTACTCATTATTACTTAGTTATTAAATTTAATTAAATTGTTATTCTAATGTTAGTCCAATATATTAGGTAGCTAATGACTATTACTGATTTAATATTAATTGCAAATTTAGGGCAGTAGATACCATGCAGAACAAAAGACAGCCCATCTCTTCAGTGGTGTGTGTGGAGCCATGTCCGAGCATTGCCATGACTGGGCCATGTGAGTGGTGGACATCTGGGCAGGTCAGACATAAGGCTGAAAGCTATGAAGGAGCAAAATCGTATCTTTGTATGTGGCCAAGAGTCCCATCTAAATGCCAGGGATTTTGCTGTGGTTTTCAGTTCTTGGAGCAGTTGGGCATATGTAGTAATGTCCTGGGTATCTCCAAGCTGACATCACTCTGGCCCTCATATACTTGGGGCTTCTTGTACAGCTTTATTATTATTATATTTTGCTTTTACTTTATCTTTTATATATTTAATTGCCACCTTCGGGTCTCCTTTGCAGCAAGATCACCCTCTTTGGCCGCAATGTGGTCGCCCTTTCCTTGTCTGTTCCTGTTATGTGCAGAAACTCTTCTGAAACGCTCAAAATATTTTTTAAAATTGATGTCATAACATTGTTACCTTCAGAGACTCCATTTTAAGTCTTAAACTGTTGTGTTGTGGCAATAATAGACTGGAGGGGGGCTTAAGGGCTGGCCATGTAACATATACCCAGATCCTTCAGTTACGGGAACAAAGGAACCAAGTTTGTAACAGCTCTCCTGGCATATATAATAGATTCCTTCTAAAATTTCATCTCCTCCTTATTGCCTCTCCTTCTGCCCCCTCCCTCCAACTTCTGCTGTCTCTCACGTGATAGTTTTCTTATCTCAGTGGCTAAGAATTTAGCTGTATCGATTTGTCCCATTGCACCTGCTGAAATCCTAACGGGAAAAAGCTGGCACATGAAATCAAAGTCAGTCTGATAAAATTAAACCGCACAAGCTATGTGGCTGCTGTGTCTATACAGAATGCCCTCAGAATCTTCATCACTGACTGTTTTGGTATTCTCATCTTACATCTTACCTCTTCTCATCCGGCTTGCATTTTGCATGGTGGGAAGTAGGAAAATAAATTTCAGGATGATAATTTCCTTCTGCAGAAGCAGACACATGACTCCTGTGGCCATGTGATTGTGTGTTCAGCTTATGGTAACGTGAAGTATGACAATGTACAGATTATTGTCTCCATAATGGCATTGCTGGTGTAAGGACAGAGCTGATCCAGGTACAACCCTGCAGGGGAGGAACTGATGCCAAAAAAGTCACTTTATTTAAGTGGCTCAGTCCCTCAGGACTGCGAGATGGAGGAAGACCCAGCATGTTTAGGGGCAAAAACATTGTTTATAGGGAGAACAATATTAGAATGCTTTTTTCCCCTTCTCCTTAAAAACGTATGAAGAGGCTTACTTTTTCACAGGCTCTCTGAATGTTCTTTTATGGCCACAATGTTTGCTGTGTTGAGAGGGTGTTGTGCTTGTCCCAACTTTGGAGAAGTTTAGGTAGATGAACTTGGGAAAATGCTGTTTCTATAAAAAAAAGCAAATTTCACTGTGTGCCAGGAATCTCTACCTGTTTGTTCATGTATTGATGAACTCAGAACATGTGTATCCTGTGCCTAGGTCCTGGGGCTAGGACAGCTTTCTTGCTGTCATGGAACTTCACTTTAGTGAAGAGAGATGGATTTTTTAAAAAAAGGCAACTCGCTCATCTGTCATGTGGTGATGGATGCCATGGAAACAGTAAGGCAGGGGAAGAGGATGCTGGGTTGAGGGGTGGATTTATTTTATGCAGATGTCAGGGATGGTTTCTAATTAGGTGATGCTTGAGCAGAGACCTGATGGAAGTGAGGAGGTGAGCTATGCAGATGTTTGAGGGAAGAGAAGTATAGGGGTGGGAGATAAAGCATATTGAAGTGTTGGAAAAATAGTAAGAAGAACAAAGATTGGAGAGAGTACAGAGCAAAGGCAGAGATGAAGTCAGAAAGGTGGGGCTGGGAAAGCAGGAATCATATAAGGTCTTTTAGGTGATTTTAGGAATCACTGTGAGCGATGGTATCTGATTCATCTTTGAAAAGTTCTACCTGGTTGCTGAAAAGGATGCAGGAGGCAGGGGTAGATGCAGAGACCTATTAAAAGTCTATCGCAGTAATCCATGTGAGAAATGATGGGGTTGCACCATGGTAGTCGTAGTGGAAGAGATTGTAAGAGGTCATGTTCTGAATATATTTTGGAGATGGAGCCACCAGGATTTATCTTTGGGATGTGAGGTATATCCCAGAGATGCAAGGAGTCAAATATCACTTTTCAAAAATTTGTCTGAACAGTTGATCAGTGAGTAGTAATTTACTGAGATTGGAGAGATAAGAGGAGGCACAGGTTTTCTGGGGAGAATCATGAGTTTGGGGTGGAACAGTGGGTATGAGATGCCTACTAGAGGATGTGTCTAGGAGACAGGCGGATACATGAGTTGGAGATCAGGGAACAAATATGGGCTGGAGTAATGAGCATAGAGTAATGTTTAAAGCCCTGAGATTAGTTGAGACTTACTGTTGTGGGCATATACAAAAGTACATTCAGAATCACAGTGACTGAGCCTTGAGCCATCCAAGGTCAGGGAGATGAGAAACCATCCATAGATGCTAAGGAGGATTAGCCACTGTATTAATTTCCTACAGCTGCCATAATAAGTTATCAAAACCGGCGTGACTTAAAAGAACTTACTGTCTCAGAGTTCAGGAAGCTGGACGTTTAAAATCAAAGTGTCCGTGGAGCCATGCTCCCTCTGACGGCTCTAGGGAAGGAGCATTTCTTGCCTCTTCCAGCTTCTGGTGTTTGCTGGCAATCAATGGCATTCCTTGACTTGTAGGTATTTTTCTCAAGTCACATTGTATATTTACATTGTCCTCCTTCTGTGCCTGTCTGTGTCCAAATTTCCCTTTTCATAAGGACACCAGTCATATTGAATTATGACCCACCCTAATGACCTCATTTTAACCTAGTTAAATCTACAAGACCCTTTCTATATATATAAAAGCCTAAGCGACTATTACGACCCAATGACCAAAACGACCAGGTTGACCAGTCTCTGTGATGTGCACTGACCACTAGGGGGTAGACACTCAATGCAGGAGCTGCCCCCTGGTGGTCAGTGTGCTCCCACAGCCAATCTCCCACAGCCCCACCTCCCACCCAGCCAGCCCCCCATCAGCCCCATTTTGGGGGGATGGCTGGCCAACCTTCCAGGGGTCCTACTCTGGCCAGCTGGCTCCCGATAGGCCTTGATCATTGGCCTGGCCGAGGGACCCCACACGTGCACGAATTTGTGCACCGGGCCTCTAGTTTCCAAATAAGGTCACATTCTTAGGTTTTGGTGGTCAGGACTTCAGCATATCTTTTTTGAAAGAGACAATTCAATTCATACAGCCAGTGAGGTGCTAAGAGAACCAAGAGAGCATGGTGTTCCAGAAGCCAAGTGAAGAATGTGCTTCAGGCAGGAAGGATGGATAAACTGAGTCAGATGCTGCTGACAGAGCAAACCTGGTGGGGACTGAGACTGACCATTGGAGTGAGCAGTGTGGGGACAACTGGTGTCCTTGTGATGAGTGGCTTTAGTTCTATGGTGAGGATGAGAATTATTGAATTTCAAAGGAGAATGGAAACAGAGGAGTTAGTCACAGTAAGAAGAGACAGTTGTTTGAGGAGTTCTGCAATTAAGTGAGAGGAAAAGGGAGTATTGGCAGTGGAGAAACCATTGTCAAGGATTTTTTAAAAAAAACGATAGGAGAAATAGCAGCATACTTATATGCCAATGTGAATGAACTTTTGGAGCGGGGGATAATATAGGAAACGGGACAAGTTTAGAGTGATAACTTTAGGTAGGCAAGAGGGTATAAGATCTAGCAGCCACAAGGAAGCTCTCTACAAACCCTCAGGTGATTCTGATGCTCACCCAAGGTGGAGAACCACTGTTCCAGGTGATCTGTAGGACTCCTCTAAAATTCTGTGTCTTATTTTACCCCTGTGATGTATTTTACCCCTTTGCTAAATATGAAACCCCCTCCTTTTGTTTAGAATGATGATTGTTGCCTGAAGTGCCCGGATGAGTTAAGAAGGAATATGACCACAGCATTTGCACAGGCAGTTGCCGTGGGGAAATGGTAATTCTCCATCTGTGCTTTACTCTGAGAGGCTTAATACGCTGTACTGTCTCTTTAAACTACAATTCCTGCCATTTAGAGGCGCTTCTTCAGCATTGCCTGGGACACTGGCTGCATCTCCAGCTGCTATTTTTAGATGACCCTGCATCAGACCCCCGCAGAGTGAAGAGTGTGTCACGGGGATTGAAATATTTATTTTTGATGGGACTCAAACATTGTATAGCAAATTAATGTCCTAATATCCAAGTACTATTATATCAGATTTTTATAAAATATGACCTAGTATTTCTACTAAAACCTCTCTAAAGAAAAATCTCCAGTTTGGCTTGTCTGACCACTGTACACTTTTATTTTGTTCACTATAAATTGTAGCCATCTTAATGAGATGATTCTTTTGACTCTCTTTTGTTCTAAAATATAGAGTTTTTAATAAGATAGTCATATTTTTCCCTCAAGTCAGTTATTGCTCATTTTAATTTCTCTAATGTTACAGGACTGAAAATTGTTGAGACAATGGAAGAACTTTTAATCAAAGCAGTGATTGACTTCAGTTTTAGTAAAATAAGTTGGTGTGAACAGATGTTTGCCTAGCACAGAGAATTATGCTTTACTAGTGGTTGAAATTAATTTGAGAATATTGACTGCACATTATTTGGAAGAGAATAGGAGATAATTGAGGCTATATATCCCATCCTCTCTGAGGCTTACGTTTATCAAGAGGGCATCCCCTCCATCCTCCTTTGAAGAAGTCAGAAAGAATTTGAATTGCCTTTTTGTACTACGAAGTTATTTCCCTGGTTACTCTGAATGTGCCTAAGGAAATCTGGATGGAGACTTGCCTTTTGTGCCCTGATATTTTATTTATTCTGCTTGTGCTAATGTCAAGTTAACTTTTTCACCCTGGAGCATCCACTCAACATCTCACAGATGACTGTCTGCACCCAGCACAGGTGATGCAGGGTCTCTTGGAGCTGGCAATTCAGCACACAGTGTAACGCATCCTCTGTGATGAGAACAATGATAGATGCAGGCACAGGTGCTCTGGTTGCCCAGGCCGGGGGGCTTAACCCCAACTGCTGGGTATGGTGGTCAATAGTAAGCATGATTAATGTGGGAAAATGATAAGGGAGGTTTTCCAAAATATGATACTTTATTAATAACACTAGAAGCCCAGTGCACGGAATTTGTGCACTCGGAGGGAGAGGGAGTTCCTCAGCCCAGCCTGTGCCCTCTCGAAGTCCAGGACGCCTGTGATTAATCACCCCACAGAGGGAGGCCCTGCCCACCCACCACAGCCCACTGGTCAGTGGCCTGGGTCTCCATCTTTGGGGCAGTCGTGGTGTGATGGTGGGGCCCCCTGACCAATCGCATTGCGCCCGCCTTGGCTGGCCTGGCACAGTGCATGTCACAGCATGGTCGTCCAGACAGTCATTCTGCTCTTTGGCTGTTTGGTCGATCTGCATATTATGCTTTTATTATTATAAATATCACGAGACTTCACATTTTTATATTCAGTTATTCTTATATCCATCTGTTTTTTTCCTGCCAGGGCAGACCAGGATAGAAAGTCAATGATTAGGACATTTGACCTGCCCAAGTTCATACAATTGGTAAATGTAGGAACCAAGCCTGCACCCCAGGACACCTGAGTCCTGGCTCAAATGGTTTATATCCATAGTTAAGGAAATCTTAGGTTCCTAAATAAACCAAATCATGGTCTAGAATAACTGACAGTTTGGCAAACATCTAAAGGACCTTTGAACCATCTTTAAGTGCATCTCTGAAATAATAGCTTTGTGAAGTTTTAAGAAAAGGAGATCGAGGTTGACCACTGAGATAATTTTGTGTTTAATGTTGCATTCGATAAACATGGCATAAAGTTACATTGGTCCTTTTAGAAGAAGCTATTTTTAAAGTGCTTTATAAAACTTTATGCCTGGTGTTATTGCCTCTGAAGGAATTTTCAGTTTGTAGTTTCTCAAGCATGAGATCTTATGAAAGCTTTTCTTCCCTTCTTTTCCCTTCTTGTCTCTCTCCACATTTTAAGCCTTATCTTTATAGGTAATTGCAATTATTTTGTGAATGTTTGAAATTATTTTTCTTTGATTAGTTTAAAACTTTCAGGGAAACTTTATCTAATAGGATAGTTTAATGCCAAATTTGGATTAAAACACCTTTTAAAAGTCTGGAAGAGCAAGAAGGGATCATATGTGTGTTCTCCTGGGACAGAGAATAGGCTGATGTCGGGAGCTCAGGCAGAATGAGAGAAGAAAAATCTAACACACTTGAACCAACTTTGATTCTTGACAAGAATGGAAAGAGCCAGGACTGTGGTCCCATCACTTCCAGAATGAATGTTACTCCTTTTGATAATAACTATTCTTAGTAATATTTCTGAGAAAACACACAAAATTGCTTGCAGTTGACTGTAGAAATGAGTTTGTTTTCTGTTAATCGATGTATTTTCACAGTTAGAACTTTCCCCTTTGACAGTGGCATAAGCTGATGTCAGGACTATCTGATTTGCCCTAACTGGTTTGGCTCAGTGGATAGAGCATTGGCCTGTGTACTGAAGGGTCCCAGGTTCGATTCTGGACAAGGGCATGTACCTTGGTTGTGGGCACATCCCTAGCGGGCGGTGTGCAGGAGGCAGCTGATCGATGTTTCTTTCTCATCGAAGTTTCTAACTATCTCTCTCCCTTCCTCTCTGTAAAAAAATCAATAAAATATATTTTAAAAAAGACTATCTGATTTACTGAGGAACTTTTGAAATGTTCTCCCTGTGTCATATTAAGTCATGAAAAAATTAACAGTACAAACTTGAGGATATCAATAGGCTATTAGGGGTCATCCAGACTCTTATAGATCTCAGATTGGGGAACCGGTTCATAATGAGCAGTTATCTCTTGCTATATAGAGTTAAGCAAGATCTAAATTGGACATTGATGTTTCTTGGACATGTCCAGTGGCCCTCTGCTGCCCTCTTGGGAAGTGTTGCTCTCTTCCCCTGAGATGCCCAGTCTCTCTGTTACTGTTTACTCAATGCATTACCCAATCCTATGCCAAGAGTCAAAGAGTAACCCTCTTTAGAAAATCCTATTGCCAACCAGGTGCCATCTTCTTTCCTCTGAAACCCAAATAATATTTGTATTTATTTTATGAAATTACTTACATGAAAGTCCCCAGCATGGAACTGGCACATAGATACTCAGGGAATATTCCTTCTCCATCTCTCATCTTATTTTGTGGTTATTGTAAATCTATCTATATAAAAGGCTAACATGCTAAGTGTCTGTCCAGGTGATGACATCATGTAGCAATGCCCGGCTTCTTCTCTCTAATGATGACTAGCCTCTTTGCAGTTTCTTCAACCCAGGATCATGACTTGCTTTGTAGCCAGGTGGAAACATTTAACACTTTCCAGGCATCCTCAGACTACAGCCCTCGGGCCACATGCAGCCTGCCAAGGACATTTATCTGGCCCGCCAGGTATTTTTGCCACCACTGCCTGTCTTGCTTAAAATAAGATATGTGCAGTGTGCATAGGAATTTGTTCATAGTTTTTTTTAAAAACTATAGTCTGGCCCTCCAGCGGTCTGAGGGACAGTGAACTGGCCCCCTTTTTGAAAAGTTTGAGGACCTCTGCTTTAACCAAATGTCTGTGAAGTGTTTTCCCATGCCTCATCTCATGTGATCCTCACAGAAGTCCTGGAGTAGGTAGATAGAAGACTCAGTGGAATCCTACTTTCTTTTTTTAGCTGGAAAACAGAGATTTAGAAAGTTTAGAAACTTGATCTGACTGAAAAGAAGTAAGAAATGGTGGACCTTGAAAATGACTTCAGGTTTTCTCACTACACAGAATATAATGAAACACTGCTGCAGTTAAATATTTTACCCTTTGTTCTCCCTGCATGATCTACAATAATAATCTGCTTCATGATATTTACTGCAGTGTCGCTGATGATTACCTGAAAGAGAATTTGGGGTGCTTCACTAGGCTGGAAAAAGTTTAGCTAAATCAGAAAGCAGGTCTAATTAAGCGAGTTCATTCTATCTGTAAAAGCTAAGTTGACTTGCACATGCACAATACATATAAAGTTCTCACTGGTGCCATTCTCACCTATGTGTTTCCATCTGTCATTATTGATTGTGAATTTTGTTGACACTTATATTATAAAGAAAAGGTGAATAGTGATATTAAAGTATTTCTTCTAATTAATTTCCTTCCAATGTGCATGAATTTGTGCACTGGGCCACTAGTATGACTATATTGCTTTCATTAAAATAGAGTAAATTTGATCTTTCCTACTTTTTAAAAAAATACTTTATTTTATAAAACATGCATGCACAAGGTTATATATTAAATTCACAATTAAAAAAATAATAAAATTATCATCTGTGTACTGAGCTTAAGAAAGATTGCCAGTGCCCTAGCCAGTATGGCTCAGTGCCTGTGGACTGAAGATTCCTGGGTTCGATTCTGGTCAAGGGCACATACCTTGGATGCAGGTTCTTCCCTTGCCTGGGTCTTGGTCAGGCTTCGTGCAGGAGGCAACCAATTGACGTACTTCTTTCACACTGATGTTTTTCTCTGTCTTTCCTTCCCTCTTCTATTCTTCCTAAAAATCAATGGAAAAATATTTTTGGTTGAGGATAAAAAAACCCCAAAAGACTGCCAGTAATGCATGGAGTCCTCTGTGTCAGTCCATTCAGGCTGCTTATCCTCAAAATGTCATAGATTGCATAGTGCATAGTGTAAACAACAAACAATTATTTCTTACACTTTGGAGGCTAGGAAGTCCAAGAGCAGAGTGCTGGTGGTGTCTGGTGAGGGCTGTTTACAGGTTCATAGATGGCTGCCATCTTACTGTGTCCTCACCTAGTGGAAGGGGTAAAGGAGCTCTCTGGGGTCTCTTCTTATAAGGGCACTAATCCCACTCATGAGGGCTCCACCCTCATAATCTTATGACCTCCCAAAGGCCCCCCCGCAATACCATCACCTTGGGGAATAGGATTTCAACTTGTGGATTTTGAGGGGGACCCAAACATTCAGACCACAACATTCTTCCTGACCACATTTCTCTCCTTCCTGGAGTAACTACCGTCTTGATTTTGTGTTTATAACTTCCTTGCTTTCTTTTGTAGTCCATCTGCATGTGGATGATTCTATAAATAACATATTTCTTGATTTTATAGCTTCTTAACTGTATATTAGTGGAATAAAACTGTGTGCAATTTTCTGACTTGCTTTGTTGCACTCAGTGTTACACTGTAGGATTCATCCATGTGCTGTAGCTGCTATGCATCACTGCTGTGATTTTCCCTGTTGGGTAACATTCCAGTGTAGAATATATCTAGGTTTCGGATATGTCAATGTTGGTGTAAATATGCAAGGGTTCTGAGTCTAGAGGTTATACATAGGAGTGGAATGGCTGGGTCTGTGTCCATTTTCATTGTTTTATGTGTGATGCCATTTTTTCCCCCAAAGTGGTTGCGCTTTTCCTCCCACCAGCAGCACATACTTGTTTCTGTTGCCCCAAACTTTTCCCTATTGCGTTTAAAGTGCCTGGAGGACAGTCACGATAGTTCTCTGCATTTCTAGTTTTAACATTCAGTCTTTCACACATTTGGGAAATATTGTACTCAAGAGTTGAGGAATTTTTTCCTTCCTCTCTGAATTACTCTGTTTTTATGAACACTGTGTAGGAGAAAGCCCACAAGCTGGAATCAGGGATCTGGATGTGAGCTTTGCCCCCGCTACTTTCTAGCCTTAAAATGACACAGCATTCTCCACTGTTAAAAACGCAATCATCTCTACGTCACAGTGTGGAGATGACTGCCATAGTGTCCAGCCCATGTCAGAGTTTAGTTAATATGGCTGCTCTGTGCTTCCAGTCCACTCAGCTCCAGTGTTAATGCAGGATGTTGCAACATGGGTAGTTGATCTGTGTTGTGATGACTCATCCAGAGACAAAGAAGCCTCAGGACAAGCAAAGCATTTGTCTTTGTAAGTGCAGGGCAGCTCTTAGCCAACTACTCTGGTCAGTTTTCATGTGTATGTCACCATGGTGCGTCTACTTTGAGTCGTTTTGGATAGTTTCTTTTCATTCTCACACGGGAGCCCCCTGAATTCTCACATAGAAACTGTGGCTACTTTAGATGCTAACTGGTTGGATCACTTGGACTACAGGCAGGTCATAGAGTTGGAGGGCAGAAGCAGTTGTGTAAATTGTGGTTCATTTAACACAAACCCACTTACTTGGTGCCAGACCTGTTCAAATGCTAATTCACATCATCCTCATAGCAACTCTGTGAGGTACATACTGTTATAACTGCCGTTTTGGAGACGAGGAAACTGAGACGCAGAGATGTTGAATCACATGGCCAAGTGACAGAGCTGGTAGGTGTTAGAGCCAGGATGCTGTTAGATGGATAACGGTTACCTTGAGCTAGCGAAGCAGGTGAGTGGATTTTTATTTATGTCACATGACCATCTTGGGCCCCAGTCTTTGTGTGTCAACTCAGCATTGATACCAAAGTTCAAAGGGGGTAACTTTGACCCTAGAGCTCCCCCCGGGCCCCAGCCCTATTTCCTTTTGGTGCATGAATGAACAGATTTAAAAAGTTATTACCAGCTGAACATCACCCTCTTTATAATGTTTTCTGGAGATCTCAGAGAAGTCTGATCGGTACTCAGAATTGTAAATATTTTTCTTGCAATTATGGATTTTAAAAAATTTGCTTGGGCTCTTTTTCTATTTTTTAGTTTTAGAGCAAAATTACAACTTGTTACCATGTTCCTGATAAAATTAAGAAAGTATGTAGTTGTAAAGATTTTTAATAGTAGAAGGTTAAAAAAGATTTCCGTACAAATGATAGAATGAACTATGTTGATTTTGAAATTAACTGGATACATTTTTTTCTTCATCTCCTTCTAAAAAAGAAATGACACTTCATTAGCTTATATTTTCAGCCCAGAAGTAATAACTCTCTAAAACAACTTTGTTTTATAAGGTTAACACTAAGACAAGTTATAAATGTGTTTCTAAGGCACTCATGTTACAGTGCCTGGGTAATTAACTCTCAGGTTTCATGACATTGAAATATTTGGGCATTTTGGATACCCTAATTGTGCTGTGTGATTTGTAGTAAATGCCAATTCATACATTTCTTTTAATCCGAAGTTTTAATAAAGTACAATTAATTTGAATGGCATTAATAGGGATCTCAGGCAGAGCCAGGCATTTTCATAGTTTTTCAAAATTCTTTGAACATTTTGGAAAAATACACTTGTGCTGTGGTCCTTCTCTTTATCTATATCCAAGGGAATTTACATGTAAAATGTGAAATGAAAAGGATTAAAAAAAATTTTTTTTTTAATCTCTTACATTTCAAAAAAATCAGAAAAAGCTTGTTGTTGAGCCAGGGAGAAAGTAGTGCCCTGACCACTGACCACTGTCAGAGGAGCACAGCTGCCCGGGCAAAACAGTGGCCAGCGGTGCGCCCCACACCAGCACCCGAGGCAGAGGGATGACAGCGAGTATTAAGGACAGCGCTAGCCAGCACGTCACCTACAAGGAATGAAACCAAGCAGGACAAACAGACATTAAACATATCGGACCTGGCTCTGCCTTAATCGGCACTTTACTTTTTCTTGTTAATAGTAATGACAATAAAAACAAATAGAAAATATAAAACAGCATAAAAAAGAGAAAATATCAATGATTCAAACCACCTTTGCACTGTTTTGAGTTCATTGGATACAGCACCATATTATCACAAGTTGGTTAGAAGCTCATTTGAAAAAAATATTTTGGCAAAAATTTCTCGAGCCAGGAGAAAGTAGTGCTCTGACCACTGGTCACTGTTTTGCCCATTTTGCCCTGATATTTTGAGTGTTTAGACATACTGGTATGTCCCACTTTGTACTCTCACACCAACCCTTCAGAATGACTTGGCTCAAGTCTTAGGGATTCCCTAAAAAATGAAATGCTAAATGTTGGGTCAGCATATTTCCTTGGCAATTATAATGAGTGACCACTGGGTGAGGTTTATAAGAATCCAAGAAATTATTTATTACTAGTTTTTTTTTGTGTGTGGAAATTTTGTTTTATAATTTCAAAGTAGGGAATATCTGTTTAAACAAGACACAAATCCCAAATCTAAAAATAAAATACTTGGATATGTAAATATTAAGATTATATGAATAGCAAAGAAATTCATACATAAAGTCGAAAGCTATATTTTTAAAGTGAGAAAAAATATGCAATTTAAATGACTGATGAAGGGCATGAATTATAATACATAATATGTAATATTGATTTTTTTTAGTGAGAAAAGTAACCAAAACTCTTTTTTTCCAAAATTTTAATAGCAAAGGATATAAATAGGCAGCTCAAAGAAACAGACCACTGAAAAGAAAAACAATGAAGGTATTTAAAGATAGAAAAGACTGTTTAGCTTTCCCAGTGTCACTGAGTTTGTCAAAACTCAGAAAAAAGGCAATACAAAGTGGGTTAGTTCATTTTCATATTTTAAGAAAACAGCTCTGCTGTCTTTTCCTCATTAATGCTCATTATAAATGTTTTAAACAATATAAAGGAATAAAGAAAACACTACCAGAAATTCTCATCATCCAGAAATACTCATTGTTAATATTTTTGTGTTACATATTTCCTTCTAGACTTTTGTGCGTGTGTATGGGTGCTCATGGACACGCACAAAAACGCCCGGAAGAATATCCGTAATTTTAAAAAAGTGCAAGTGACCTGGCCAAGTAGCTCAGTTGGTTGGGGCATCATCCTATGCACCAAAAGTTTGTGGGTTTGATTCCTGGTCAGGGCATATACCTGGATTTTGAGTTCAGTCCCCAGTCAGGACATTTATGGGAGGCAACCAATTGACATTTCTCCCTCACATTGATGCTTCTCTCTCTCTCTTTCTTTCTTTCTAAAATAAAAACATCCTTGGGTGAGGATTAAAAAAAAAGGGAAGGGGAGGGAAAGTGAAATCATAATCAGGAAGTTAACATCCTATCCTCTTCTTTTTGCCTCAAAAATCTCTAAACTAAAAATCTTGTTTTGTACATGGTCCACATGGTTGGGGGATAAGAACACGGTTGGGGGTGAAGTATTAGTGAATTCTTTATGTTAACCACAGTCCTTTAGTGGGGCCATCTGGAGGACTAGGCCAGAACAGATGGATCCTGAGCATATCCTCTCTTCAGTCAATGCTGGCACTGCCATATTTGCTGTGGCTCCAGCTCTCACAGAAGCAGAGTAGGTGTCTGGAGAGGACCCATTCTGTAAAGTCCCAATATGAGGCTTGGAATGAAACTGCTATTCCTGATTGTTGGCAGTTTCACTGGTTTATCCATATTCTTTCAAAATAATGCCACTTAATCTTGGTTCTAGAATCTCTATTGCTTTGCCCATTGTACCAAGAGCTTCTCTATACAGATGACCAATTGGTGACACTCAGTTGCTGATTGAATTTCCCCATGTAAGGAAGGGGTGACTTCTCTTTCCCACTTACTTTGAGGATCTTGAGCAAGAATAGATTGACCTCTGGGTGTTTCTTTGCTGCCAAATTCTTTTGGGCCTTACTTTCTTTTCATCTGTCATTAGTCTTACTACAGAAAAGTTGGTGAGTAGTTAGGAAGCTGAGGTAAGGAGCTCAAGGTTTCTGTTAGTGAAATGTAGACTTGACCCGTTTCATCATTTTTTTTTTGAGTCTTTACATTCATTTGTTCTTTCTTCTTAATGTTATCTCATGGAATGACACCTGCTAACAGCAGTACCCAGCCACACACCTTCAGAACCACTCATTACAGCTCACTGCAACTGTTCATTTTCTTCTCAAGAAAAAACAAACCCACTTTCTGCTCGTACTTGGAACCATTTTGCCCTCACCTGATATGTGAAGTTTTCAGTTAAATTAAATATCTAAAACCAATTGTCATCTCTAAATACAAATTCCTAAAGGTTATAGAGTCATCCTTTAAATCAATCTTTAAGTGAATCTCTTTAAATTTTTTTTATTTTAGTAAATGAGACAATGTTTACACAGTGTCATAAATTTTAAAAAGCACATCATTTTTATAGCTTATTAATATTTCTGCATTTTGTCATCATATACACCCCCAGTGGGAATGTAGAAAAAATCAAATTGGGAAGTATGAATTTATCAATGTTTATCTAGTGGGGTACATGGAAAAAAGACTCTATCGGGTGAACCCAAACATTAATGAAGAACAGTGTGCTGTATTATGATATAGGCACAGTTTATCTAGAACTAAGAGCTGGACAAGACCCTAGATATTAATTAGTCCCCCTCTTCCTTCATTTGATCTCTTAAGGTCATCTAAATTCCTGTGTTCATCGGTAACAGCCATCAAGATTTGTATTTGTATTTGTAAATACACATCTGTATTTACATGTTTTCTAGCCCTGTTTTCCCAACATACTGGGGATTTGTGACTCTCCTTAGAGGAATTTGGTATTCAGAAGTCAATAAACAAATTACATTGATCTGTAATGTGGGGCTGCCACTGTGATGGATGGGGCACAGAACAATGTGTATGGGGAAACAGGAAGCTTGAAAGTGCCCATGCAAATGGCAAGGGATGCTGGTCAGTGCAGGAGGTTCCTCTTGGTGAAGCTGCCACAGTGGAAATTTTTGTCTGGGCAAGTGTCTCACTTTGCATTGCAGTGTGGTGATATTGTGACATACAGAGGTCGTTTGTCGGGTAGATTCTGGGGACTATCGGTTGTATATATATTCTGTGGTGCTTGTGTGTCCACAAAGAAAGGAACTTACGAGCTACATGGAAACATCCTTGTGGGGTAAAAGTGGCCCTCGTGGCAAAGTGAATAATTCTTGAAATTTATAGATCGTTTCATGGTTTATTTCAGTGGGTGTCCTTTGACAGCATCACTTAAGCATCACAACCCTTCTTTACATTATGAGCCAAGGGAGCCTCTTGAGATGAAGTGACTTGGTCAAGGTCACAGAAAATTAAGACTCATCTCTTCTGATTCACACAATAATTGCTTAGGTTATTTTAGGTACCAGGTTTTCATAAAACTCCAGCATATTGTTTGGACCATACTGCGTACTTAGTCAGTATTTACTTTATCTCTACCTTTATTTATTGGTGGAACAAGGTAGAGTATATTTTTGAAAAGAGTTCTTTCAGTAGCTCCATTTGGGATGGTATTAAATGCAAAGTAATTTGTTATTGAAGGAGCTTAGGAGACATGTGAGCTGCATTATTAATCGATCATTCTTTTGTAATAACTAAGTCATTGTAGGGCTCCATAGAAAGGTGTCTTTCTTTCTGTCCCTTGCAAGTGCCTACTGTCCTTGGGAATCGAGGACCCAGAGAGGATGTGATTCCTTAGTATTAGCAGACATTTTGACAAGGAATGTCTTGATCTCATTTTGTTTGCTCACGACTGTTATTATAATAACTTGCAACAATCTTTTATTTTTGTTCCTGACTAAATCAGAAATACATGAAAAGTGACTATATGTTCTGCTTTTCTCCACAGTTGAAACTTGTGGCTTTTTCATTATTGGGATGTCCATAGTGATCAACTTCTACTATATGTGAAAAGGCTGCTAGTCAGACACATTTATAAAATTACCAGAGGCCTGATGCACAAAATTCACGCAAGGGGCTCGGCCCTCTCAGCCAGGGTGGCTTGCCTCGGCCCTCGCAGCCCCGGCTTCGCCTGGAAGGTCATCTGGCGTTTGGTCTAATTAGCACATTAGCTCTTTATTACATAGGATTATTCTGTAAACCATGCTTTCTTGAAAGCATAAAATGATAAAAGCTGTACTAAAACATATGGACGTATTTTTTTCTCATCTAAAATGGATATTAAATTATTAAAAGAAAGTAAATGATTAAAAAAATAAAAATTAGGTTTATATTCTGGCACTAAAGAATGCAAGCAAATCTTTTTTAAATTTTGACTAAATTGATTGGAGTGACATTGGTTAATAAAATAATATAGGTTTAACATGTACAGTTCTATATACATTATCTGTATATTGTACTGTGTGCTCACCACCCAAAATCAAGTCTTCCATAACATTTATCTCCCCATTACTCTTTTCTATCTCCCCATACCTCTATTTCCCTCTAGTAATCACCATACTATTGTCTATATCTAGTGGTTTATTTATTTATTTTTATTTAATCTTTTTCACCCAGCTCCCCAAACACCTCCTTTCTGAAAGCTGTCAGTCTGTTATCTGTATCTATGAGGCTGTTTCTATTTATTTTGTTCATTAGATTTCACATATAAGTGAAATCATATGGTACTTGTCATTCTCTGACTGGCTTCACTTAGCATAATACTCTTCAAGTGCATCGAGCTGTCACAAAAGATAAGGTTTCCTTCTCTTTTTACAGCTGAGTGGTGTTCCATTATGTAAATGTACCGCAGCTTTTTTATTCACTCACTGTTGATGAGCACTTGGGCTGCTTCCAAATCTTGGCTATTGTAAATAACACTGCAGTGAACATAGGGGTGCATATATTGTTTTAAATTAGTGTTTCAGGTTTCTTCAGATATATTCCCAGAAGTGTAATCCCTGGACCGTAAGGCAGTGCTATTTTTAATTTTTTGAGGAAACTCCATACTGTTTTGCACAGTGGCTGCACCAATTTATATCCCACCAACAATGCACGAGGGTTCCCTTTTCTCCATATCCCCGCCAACACTTATTGTTTGTTGATTTATTGATGATAGCCATTCTGATAGGTGTGAGGTGGTATCTCATTGTGTTTTTGATTTGCATTTCTCTGTTGATTAGTGACCTTGAGTACCTTTTCATAGTAGTATGTCTCTTGGCCATCTTTGGAGAAGTGTCTATTCAGGTCTTTTGCCCATTTTTAAGTTGGATTGTTTGTATTTTTGGTGTTAAGTTTTATAAGTTTTGGTTAAATTTGTATATTAATTCCTTTTCAGATGTATCAGCGAATATGTTCTCCCATTCAGTGTGTTGTCTTGTCATTTTGTTGATTTCCTTTGATGTCATAATATCTTTTGTTTCCCTTGCTTGAGGAAATAGAAAAAAGTTGCTATGAGAAATAGCCAAGATTTTATTGCTTATGTTTTCTTCTAGGATTTTTACGGTTTCAAGTCTTACATTGAAGTCTAATCCATTTTGAGTTTATTCTTTTGTGTGATGTAAGATGGTGGTTTAGTTTCATTTTTTTGCATGTATATGTCCAATTTTCCCAACATCATTTGATGAATAGGCTGTCTTTTCCCCCATTGTATGTTATTAACTTCTTTGTTAAATATTAATTGATCATAAAGGTGTGGGTTTATTTCAGGGCTTTCTATTCTGCTACATTGATCGATGTATCTGTTTTTATGCTGTACCATGCGGCTTTAATTACTATAGCCTTGTAGTAAAATTTGCTATCAGGTAGCATGACTTCTCCAACTTTGTCATTTCTCAAGATGGCTGTGGCTATTTGAGGTCTTTTGTGGTTCCATATACACCCTTGGAAGATTTGTTCTGTAAAATACACCATTGATATCTTGATAGGAATTGCATTGAATCTATAGAATGCTTTGGGTAATATGGACATTTTCATGATGTCAGTTCTTCCTGTTCATGAGCATGGTATATTCTTCCACTTATTTGTATCTTCTTCAATTTTTTTCTTCAGTGTCCTTTAATTTTCTGAGTATAGGTTTTTAGTACATTCTTGGTTAAATTTACTCCTAGGTAGGGGTATTTATTTAAATATATTTTTATTGATTTCAGAGAGGAAGGGAGAGGGGTAGAGAGATAGAAACATCAATGATGAGAGAGAATAATTGCCTCCTGCATGCCCCCTACTGGGGATCAAGCCCGAAATCCAGGCATGTGCCCTTGGTCAAAATCAAACCTGGAACCCTTCAGTCCACAGGCGGATGCTCTATCCACTGAGCCAAACTGGCTAGGGCATAGGTGGGTTTTTAAAAATGTAATAGTAAATAGGATTGTTTTCTAAGTTTCCCTTTCTGATAGTTCATTATTGGTATACAAAAATTGATTTCTGGATATTTATTTTATATCCTATTACTTTACTGAATTCATTTGTCAGTTCTTGTGGCTTTCTGGTGGAATTTTTAGGGTTTTTAATATATAGCATCATGTCATATACAAATAATGACAGTTTTACTTCTTCCTATCAAATCTGAATGAATTTTATTTCTTCTTGTCTGATTGCTGTGGCTAGGACTTCCAGTACTATGCTGAATAGAATGGTGAAAGTAGACATCTGTCTTATTCCCAATCTTAAGGGAAACTCTTAGTTTTGCATGTCGAGTATGATGTTGGCTATGGATTTGTTATATATGGCCTTTATTACTTTGAGGTATGTTCCCTTTATTCTCACTTTACTGAGAGTTTTTAATCACAAATGGTACTGGATTTTATCAAATGCTTTTTCTGCATATAATGATATCATCATGCCATTTTTATCTATTGGTTTTTATGTGATGTATCACTTTTTTGATTTGCAAATATTGTACCAACCTTGCATCCCTAGAATAAATCACACTTAATCATAGTGTATGATTTTTTAATGTATTGTTGGATCATTTTGTTGAGGATTTTAGCATCTATATTCATCAGATATATTGGCCTATGATTTTCTTTCTTTGTAGTGTCTTTATCTAGTTTTCCAATTAGGGTAATACTTACCTCATAAAATGAGCTTGGTAGTCTTCTTCTTGAAGTTTTTTGGAATAGTTTGAGAAGGATTCATGTTAGTTCTTCTTTGAATATTTGGTAAAATTCACCTGTGAAGCTATCTGGCCCAGGACTTGTTTGTTGGGAGTATTTTGGTTACTGCTTGAATTTCATTAATTATAATCTGTCTATTAAGATTTCCTGATTCCTCCTGATTCTGTTTTGGAACATAGTATGTTACTTGGAATTTATCCATTTCTTCCAGGTTGTCCAATCTGTTGGCATATAGTTTGTAATATTTTCTTACAATTTTTTGTATATCTTTGGTATTACTTGTTACTTCTCCTTTTTCATTTCTAATTTTATTCATTTATGCCCTAAAAATTTGTTCTTCATGAGTCTAGTTAAAGATTTGTCAATCTTATTTTTTTTTCAAAGAACCAGCTATTGATCTTATTGATCTTGTATTTTTTTTAATACTCTATTTTGTTTATTTCTGCTCTGATCTTTATTATTTCCTTCTATTTTTTTTTTGTTTTGTTATTTTTCTAGTACCTTCAAGGGTAAAGTTATATTGCTTATTTGAGATTTTCTTTTTTTTTTGAGGTAGACCTGCAATACTATGAATTTCCTCTTTAGGACTGCTTTTGCTGTGCCCCATAGATTTTTAGTTGTTGTGTTCTCATTTTCATTTGTTTCAAGGTATATTTCGATTTCTTCCTTGATAAAATTGTTAACCCATTCATTGTTTAGTAACATGTGATTTAGCCTCCAGGTCTTTGTGTGTTTTTTAGTTTTTTTTCTTGTGATTGATTTCTAGTTTTAAACCATTATGGTCAGAGAAGATGCTTGACATAATTTCAATTTTCTTAAAATTATTGAGATTTTGTTTCTTTTTGCTGCTCTGGGTATTTTCTGCTACCTTGTCTTCTAAATAGGATTCAGTCCTCTGCTTCATCCAACTTATTGTTTATTCCTTCTAGTGTATTCTTCATTTCAAATATATTCTTCATTCCTGACTGTTTTTTTTTTTTTTTGTGGTTTCTATGTTTTTTTTCTTCATGCTATTGAGATATCCCTCTGGGATTTCAACTTTCAACCATGGGATCAGGGCCAGCCTTTTCCACATCTCTGATCTTCTTACCAATCTCAATGTGACTTCTTCTGTAAATATTAAATGGAAAAACCTGAAATTAACAATGTATAATTTTAAATTGCTCATGTTCTAAGTAGTGTGGTGAAATCTCATGCCAGCCCTCTCCATCCAACTGACGACATAAGTCATCCCTTTTTTCCAGCATCTCCACACTGTAGATGCTCCCCACCCATTAGTCACTTAGTAGCCATCTTGGTGATGAGATCACCTAACTAGTATTGCATTGCTTGTGTTCATCACCCTTATTTTATTTAATACTTGACCAAAGTCAAAAGTAGTGATGGTGGCAATTCAAATATGTCAAAAAGAAGCCTTAAAGTGTTTTTTTTTAAGTGAAAAGATGAAAGTTTTAGACAATAAGGAAAGAAAAAATGTCA
The DNA here is from genome assembly GCA_004026665.1 of Murina feae. Taxonomy (NCBI): domain Eukaryota; kingdom Metazoa; phylum Chordata; class Mammalia; order Chiroptera; family Vespertilionidae; genus Murina; species Murina feae. The sequence continues at coordinate 29,144 of PVJC01017063.1, forward strand.
TATGCTGAAGTTGCTAAATTCTATGGTAAAAATGACTCTTCTATCCATGAAATTTCTTTGTTTATAAATAGAACTGTATCATAAGTATGTATGTATAGGAAAAAACAAAATATAGGGTTTGGTACTATCTGTGGTTTCAGGCATCCACTGGGGAGTCTTGGAACAAATCCCCCCAAATAAGGGGGGGCTATTATAATTTTCTTTTCCCACCCTGAACTAGAACAAGTATTTTTATTTTATTGTATTCGATGATATATATGGTGATAGTAGGAAACAAATACATAATCATATATATGATTACATAATCTGGTGCATCTATGCTGAGTAAATATAACAAATTGTTGCTAGATACCTAGGAATTGCTTGTCAAAAGAATGAAGGTATGAGAGACCTCAGTGAACTGGCTTTGCAAATATTTTACTGAAGAGTTAGTTACAAACACATGTAATCCTCTCAGTAGGACAGATGATAATATTAAAATATTTCCACCTATATTATACCCATTATAATTCTTTTTGAGTAAAAAGAATATCTAATTTATAAATAAAAAGATAATTCTCTTAATGATGTATGCACAGATGAGTCACGTCATGTTATTTTATTAAAGAGAACACTAAATTTTGGAGAAAGAAATCTAGGAATTGTGTCTCTCAATGGGAAAGTTAAGTATTCAAGGAAAAGAGCTAATTGTCTTGCTCATTGTGCATGGAAAGCACACTGAAGATCTTGGGTTTTTATGACTGCAGGCTTTTAAAATGACAAGGCAGCTGCTAAATTAGTCAGTGTCAAGTGCTGTCTTTTTTGTGGATTGACAATTGGTTGGTGTTACTCCATTTTATTGAAAGAAGAAAAGCATAAAAAATGGTACATTGTCAGTTGGATGAGTTGGACGTGAAGCATTGGATGGAAGAGCATGTAGTTTGATTCTCAGACCCTTTTAGAGATAATTCTGTAAGTTAGCAACTTCTATCAGGTTTAAATCTTTACTAGGAGTTGTGTAAGTAGATTACAGGAAGATATTGGTGGAAATATATTCCTTTCTTGTTTGTTTACAGAGCAGTCCTTCTTCCTTTATTTTTTTATTATTATTGTTTTTTTAAAATATGTTTTTATTCTTTTTTTTTTTTTTGAAAAAGAGGAAGGGAAAGGGAAAGAAGATAGAAACATTGATGATAGAAAAACATCGATCAGCTGCCTCCTTCATGCCCCTTACTGGGTATCTAGCCTGCAACCAGAGCATAACCCTGACCTGGAATTGAACCAGCAACTTCTTAGTGCTCAAACCACTGATGCATGCTGCTGGGCCCCACCTCCTTTATTTCTTGCGATGTTAGTTTTGAACCAGAAAGGCAAAGTTTTCCTCTGAGAACTTAATTGAATGGTTCAATGGCGTCAACGAACTACTTTTGCTTTTCATGTGATTTAATTTTTAAATAAAAGCAAAACCTCTCTGTGAAAACCACTTGTTCTTGTGAATCAAAATTAATGAATAATGCTTATCAGGTGAAAGAAGAAATTGTCCAGTTAAATGCTTGTGATCTGCAGGAAGATTCCAGGGGTGTGCTGGTAGATGTTTAACAGCTGTCTCTTTGGGGGAACAAAAGACACGGTTTACAGAGGTTACCATTTTCTGTGGTAAAAATACTCCCACCATGGTTAATTTCAAACCACCAACCTGACATTACAGAACATGGAGTCAGGAAGAGATAACACAGTAGCATGCATTATACAGTCCTTTTCCTTTACAGATACAGCAGGTGTCAATAATGGCAAGAGGATAGATTATGCTACAGTGTGGTAAAATAAGTAGGAAATGATGAGATTTGAATATCACCTTTGTTTGTAACATAATTCATTTAATCATAATTAAATTAAGTTTATATAGTTTAATTTAAAATGGCTGTTTTAAGCAACTTGCTCACAAAATTTTCCCAAATTTAACAATCTGCTCTCATGAGCTAGTAGTCTGAGCTGGCTCCAGCACACCACTGGTGGGACAGACCTGTGTTAGTTTGCTGTGTCCTACACTTCCTAGCTATTTTATGAGTACTTATCTCTTAGGTTTGTTGGGGGGACTAAATGAGATATTGAATAGCAGTCCTTTAGAGTAGTGCCTAGTACCACAGTAATTGCTCAATAAATGTAAATTCTTATTGCTGTTAGATCTTTCATAGTAAAGGGAATGCAGTAAAACTCTGTGTCAATCTCCTAGTTATTTTAAGTGAAATGAACTTAAGAATGGGCTGAAAGTTGGTAGTAAAAGGCCATAACCTAAGTTAGAATAACCATTTGAAATTTATTTTTTGTATTCAGTAAGAGCAATTTCTCTTTCAACTCAAAATTCTCCCTTTTCTCCATGGCTTTTTCCATGGAGCCTAAATCTTCCCTCAATTTTATTGGCAAGGTGGCATCGCTTTATCTGTCTTCACAGAGCTACGCAGTATTGATGCCAGAGTATTTCTGTAAGCAGCCTCCGTATGTGTGCCCCGGAACCCACCCAGACCGATCGCAGCCCCTCTGCCGGCTGGTCCCGCTTCCCCCGTGATGGGCCTGAGTGGGGTCGCTCTGAGGCTTAGCAGCCTGTGTGCCTGTGCCCCGGGACCCACCCAGGCCAATCACAGTCTCTGGACCAGCCGGCCGCCCCCGGGGCTGCGATGGGCCTGGGTGGGTTGCTCCGAGGCTTAGCAGCCTCCGTGCATGTATTCCCTGGGACCCATCCAGGCCCATTGAAGCCCCCGGGCTGACTGACTGCTCCCGCCCTCAGCTGCCACCTCTATTTGCGGCAGAGGCCGCAGTCTTTGGCTTCTTGCTGGCTCCCACCTCCGCCATCTTGATTGGACTATTTTGCATAGAGTCCCTCTGATTGGCTGGTGGGCGTGGCTTACCCCGTCCCAAAGAAACGGTTAATTTTACTATTTCCTTTTTATTAGTTTAGACTAGGGGCCCGGTGCACAAAAATTTGTGCACTCGGGGTGGAGGGAGTCCCTCAGCCTGACCTGTGCCCTCTCACAGTCTGGGACCCCTCAGTGGATGTCCTATGATGGCCCCAGTCTGCCAGGCGCCTTTTGTGTGTGTGTGTGTGTGTGGCCACTGGGGACCTGCCCCCAGCCGCATCAGAGGCTCGGAGCAGTCCTCCTATGTGTGTCTACCTGCCGTGGGCCTGCCCCCAGGCACACCGTGGAGGCTTGGAGCAGGCACCCCCTCTATGTTGATCTCTCAGACTCTTGCCCTCCCCAGCATGTTGTTCTCTTTTTTGAGCGTGACCAGGGCTGTGGGCGGCCTGCCTCCCAAGCTTGCCTACTGCCCATCTTCCTCCAGCCACCAGAAAGCAGGGAAAACCCCGCCTCGTGGTCAGGCCAGCCTTTTCCTGCTCCCTGATCCCCGGAAGGGACCTGGGAAGCCGCCAAGCAGGCCGAGACCGCCCCCTGCCGCCTCTTATCCGCTTCCCGGTGCCCCTCCAACCCTGCTGCCTCTTTCCCATCACGGGTCCTGGGTCCTGCGCTGTCCCGCCCTGCAGCCGCTCTGTGCACTGGGAGGTCCCTCAGCCTGGCCTGTGCCCTCTCGCAGTCTGGGACCCCTCGGGGAATGCCCACCTGCTGGCGTGCCTGACCAGCCTGGGTGAGGGGCTTTAAGGCTGCCCACAGCTCCCATTGCCCAACGTCCCAGCAAGGCCGGCTGGACACAGGTTCTGGAGTTTTTTCTCCTATAATTGATACTGTTCCTTGAAGGCCTGGGGTAATTGATACACTGTTCCTTTAAGGCGGCCTTCTAACTACTAACGAAG
>PVJC01017064.1:0-32919 GCA_004026665.1 Murina feae
TGAAAATGACATCGCTATGGAGCACCCCATAATGCTCCCTCCTCCATTTTCCTTAAAAACACAACAGAAAAAAACCCAACTTCTGCCTATTTTGTATCCCCCGGCCTCTGTCGGGAAAGGGTTTTCCTAATTCCCTGTTCTCCACGTAAACATCCACCTTGTAATTAGGGAACCGGCATCTCCTCCCCGGCCTGCCTGTACCCGCTGCTGACTCCAGAGGCCTGGGAACCCGCGCTGCCTTCTCTCCGAGGAAACCCAGGGCAGGCACACCTGGCCCAGGAGCGACTCGGGGGAGCACAGGATCTGCATCTACAACAGGCTGAGTAGATTGCAGATGGATTCATGGGACCGAGCCCCTGGAGCCCAAACTCCTTTCCTCCCTCCAGAACTTGGTCTCGGCTCTCCTGTCAGTCTCAGAGTTATGTCTGCAATCACCTCTCTGACTCTTGCATCTAGGTGCCCATTCATCAAGCGGACCCCGGCAAGGGGGCCACGGGGCGGCTTTATTTAGCACTATGACAAGCAGACGCTTGAATGCCAAGGGGCTCATGAGCTTTGCAGCCGCAGGAAAAAAAATAAATAAAAATAAAAAGAGAGAGAATGCCCCTGCACGGATGCCTGCCTCGCGCTCTGGTGGCCCAGCCGGGTGCACCAGGAGACAAGCTCACAAGAGGTTATTCAGCGGTTCCCAGAATAAGCCCCAAGGTAACAAGTACGGACGGAGCAGATGTCGGGAGACCCGAGCGCTATTTTGGAAAACTGCCGAGAGATTTAGAAATAGGGCTTTCTTCTTCCCCGAAGCCTGATGCCGAAAGTCCTTTAAAACACAACTTCCCAGATGCCACCTGCGTCGGATGAATGCCAGTGCGGCCACCGACACTGGAAATGCTTGGGCCGATGGTTCCGGCAGGAACAAATCACAGACCAATTTATGTATTCCTGCAGCTGCACCCCGGCCAGGTGAGGGGCCCCCCGGCCGGCTGCACAGTTGCCTCGCGCTGTCTCATTCCCGGCAGATTTTGGCATTTAACTGTAATTAAGATTTATTGTTCACTAGCTCCGCAGGTCAGGGCAGGCATGACAATATGGGCGACTCTTCTGTTTGCTGGTAACACGTCTGGTAGGAGGAAGCCTCGAAGCTTTCAAGCAGAACTCGACAGAAATGAATAGCACGTCTTCACTGCAGGCCCGCACGTTCCCGATTCTCATCAGAGGCCAGGGGGGTGGTGAAGGGAGGGCAGGGAGAAACCGGAAAGACCCAGTGACCTGTGCTGTCACTTTTGCATCCGAAGGGTACGGGCTGGAAGCCAAATCAATTATTGCCCATCTTCTGGGTTTGGGGAAGGGATTGTCTGCTTGGTGTGGGAGGCACCTGAGACCTTGGTGCTGACAGAGGTTCTGTAGAGACGCGGACCTGCGGGTCTTCGTGGCCCCTCCTTTCGAATCGGAGGAGAATCATCCTTCATCTCTCTCCACGCTCAAGGATGCCCTTGGACGGAGTCAGGTGGCCGGGGAAGGAGGGAGGCGGGCCTCCGCAGTCAGCGGCCACTCACCTGCTTTTACAGACTGTCTGCCCGGGTCCTGCGCAGGTGACCCCCGACACAGTGGGTGTGAAGGAACAAACGGTCTGCAAGCAGACAGATGAAAAGGGCGTCTCGTCCCCGCTGCTTTATTAGAAGGCAGAAATGCGGAAGCATAATGTCCTTCAATTTCCCGGCATCTATAATTTATTATATATTATTGTTTGCCCTCCGTGGGGTGTTTCTGTCAGTGCCTGTGTAAAATAGGAAAGCATTACTCACACGGCCCAGAGATGGGGACTCTGAGCTTGTCTGTCTTTCTTGTTCCCTTACAGAGGAGGGGAAAGGACAAAATAAATGACCCCTTTGCTCTGCTGTTGTAGACTAGAGAATACAGTTTTATACAGTACTATGAGCGGATCTTTGTATCTCACCCTAAAAGGTGTAGCATTCAGATGGTGGCTTACAGAAATCCATGCCACGCTTTAGGGAAAGGTGAAGGACGAGCGGGCGAGGAAGCCGTGTGATTCCTGGCATGCTCCTGTTCCGTGCTATTGTTATTTGAGCCACTAGTTCGTGGGGTTTGGGGGTGGGAAGGGGGGCTTCTGTCCTGCCCTCACCCAGGACTTCCCTGGTTGCCTGAAGTCGAGAACATTTGTTTTTCTCTTTTCGCGAGAAGCATCTCAGAGATTCTAGGGCGCATAAGGGGGCTTTTGTGTTGACGTACAGAAAAGGCTATAAAAGCAAGCATCTTTCCCAGAGGCATAAGGAGGGAAATGGGTGTGAAATTAATTTTAATGGTGGATAGAAACAAAATCTGAAAGAAAGATTTAAAAGAAAGCTTCCCACCTATTTGACCAATGAAAGGTATTTTATAGTTCGAGACCGGATTTCGAATTCTGGGGCATCCAGTTCAACTAAAGTGATGCTGAGCCTCTGAAGAGGAATATATAAATGTGGGAGGGTTGATTCTATTCATCGGATTCAGTTGTCAGGGGTGTTTTTAACCCCTGGCAGGAAAGCCAGTGCTCCATTCCACAAAACTCACTATTGCCGGGTTATGTCAACATATGAATCCCAAGGACACTTGAGACAGGCTCAGACAGGGTCAAGTACATCTTGCAGGGAGTGCACTTGACCCCACATGGGAGCCCAGTTTACGGAGCCTGGGAACTTTGAACCTTGACGATGCCCTGCAAGGTAATCTCAGGAGAGCTGCACAGTCCCTCCCAGCTCCCTGCCCTGCTGATCCAAGCGAAACACATTTATCAGCTCAGGCCTCAGCCCCATGGATGCAGTGGGGCGCAGGAAAGGACGCTGCAGCCATGGGTGGACAGGCCGTCACTGAGCCCTCTGCTGTCTGGTGCAGACAATGGAGGAAGGAGAGGGAGCCTGGAGGCTCCGAACAGGTGGGAGCTGGGGGCCAGCACTTGCTCAGTGGGGGAGGACTCTGTGCAGGCAGCAGATCTCAGGAGCTGGTGAATGATCACAGGAGACAGCTCCTAGGAGCTGGGATGCGGCAGGATTCCAGGCACAGGGATGCCTGCCCGGGAACCAAGGCAATCTGGAAGGCGGGAGTGGGGTGGCTCACTGAAGGGGCGGTGGGAAAAAGGCCAAAGGAAGGAAAGGAGGGCCCAGCTGCAGGTTGGCAGAGCTGCTTGGAGTCCCAGGGCGCTTAGGATTCTTGTCCACTCGAACACAATCACTTGTCCTCCAGCTCTGCTAAAACCATGATTACTTTGTCACAGTCCTTGGCATTTCAGTTTTGTTTTTTTTTAAAGAACAATATTGCACCCATATCAGTCACCATATTCATAATGGAATGTTAAAACTTGAGAGATGATTCATCAAACACTGCCTGTAATAAAGACGAGTGGATCAAAACAAAGGTGGGAAAACCCATTGTTTAAAAATTTTACTTTTAAAAAATATTTTTATTGATTTCCGAGAGGAAGGAAGAGAAAGAGAGAGACAGAAACATCAATGATGAGAGAGCATCATTGACTGGCTGCCTCCTGCATGCCCTCTACTGGGGATTGAGCCCAAAACCCAGGCATGTGCCCTTGACCTGAATGGCATCCCGGGACCCTGCAGTCCACAGGCTGATGCTCTATCCACTGGGCCAAACCGGCTAGGGCTGTTTGAAAATTTTAAAAGTGTTTCTTTTAAAATGTGTTTTTTGGTTTTTAATTATATTTTACTTTTCATTCACAGTTGGCATTCCACATTAGTTTCAGGTGTACAGCATAATGATTAGACATTTATGTAAGGTATGAAGTGATCTCTCTGATAAGTCTAATGCCCACCTGCCCCAAATGTATTTTTTAAATTGGAAAAGGGGACCACGGAATAATGATTATTTCCTGAGATAGTAAGAACTGTGAATTTCCTTTCACCAGGCGGAGTGTACCTTTAAGGAATTCGCAGTGATGTCAGAGAGTTCAGGTGCTTGGCATAGATAGTGCTGAACTGTTCTGTAAAATTGCGGCAGGAATACTTACTGGTATGTCTACCAGTGGTTTCAGAGAGACTGGCTATTTCCCACAACCCTCTCCCCAGAGTGGAAGTGATCAGCACTTACATATCACAGGCCAAGAACTGATATTTTGTTTTATATTGACCTTCTCTGATTGGGAGGATGAGTACTTATTTCAATCTAAACCCTCATCTAAATGGATATCTACCTATACCTATACCTATACCTATACCTATACCTATACCTATGCCTATGCCTATACCATCTATTGTGACCACTTGAATCTCTTCTGTGAATTGCCTGTCCAAACCCTTTGCCCATTTTTCTACTTGACTCTCTCTCATTCATTACTTTGCAGTTCTTTGTATCTGAGGCATATACAAAAGCGTAGCATTCAGCAGCATTAATTTCCCAATTTAACAGTCTAAAAAGTCATTTGATATTTTGGTTTATATTTATTTGCTTATCAATGAGGTCGAGTATTTTTTTTCATAGGTTTGCTAGAAACTCATGTTTCTTCTGCAAATAGCCCGTTGCCCATCGTTTAGGGAGGTGCTTGTGGTGGTTTCCTTACTAGTTGTAAGAGCTCTTTACAGGCTAAGAACCAGGGTCTGTTATCTGTGGTGAGTAACTTGTCACGCTTGGTTTGCAGGGGGACTTCTGGCTCTGTGGACTGGATTTGGAGAAGGTATGTGTTTCAGCCTTGGCTTGTATTCTCCTCAGATTTGGAAGTCAAACATAATTCACCATCCTGCAGATTCACGTCCTTTAGGAAAACATCCAACCTGGTCTACACAAGAAATGACATCTCTTCTTGTAATATGGCTTGGACCACGTACCATAGTAAGCCTGGCCTTATTGTGCGCAAGGTGCATTTGCTTGACTTTGTTACTATTGAGCTAATGAATTAAAATGCCTCTGCTTTCTCCCCTGTCTGCAGGGGCTGGGGCATACAGTGGGGGTGGCAGGGAACAGGGATCTGAAAGCAGACAGCAGAGTGACCAAGCTGTAGGAAAGGCAGGGAAGAGACTTGAACATGGCGTCAGTGCTCCCTATCTCCACTCATCGCTGTCTCCTGCCTTCATCTAATGCCCTCCTTGGTAGGTAGGTTGGCCTTCGTCATGTGGCAGAAAACGTCTCGCACCGTCAGCCCTGGAGAGAGGCAGCCTCAGTTCTCCTTTAATGCCATTCGGCAGAAGGCACTCTCTTGAGGGTCCAGTTTGGGTCAGAGGTAGGGTTGTCAGGTAAAACACAGGAAGCCCTGATAAATTAGCATTTTCAGAGAAACAACTCATCCTTCTTTGGTTATAAGGGTCTCCCCAAACTTTCACGAGGTAGACGAAAAAGTTATTAGTGGGTTATCTGAAAAGCAAATTGAACTGGGCATCTTATATGTTTATTGGCCAAGTTTGGCAACCCTAACCAGGAGCTTGCTTCTAGACCAGTTAGCCTAGAACCAGGGAGCTGGTGTTGACCCTCCCATCAATTACCTGCAGCCAGGGGGCTTGATGATGTCCTCACTGCTGCCCACTTGCCAATGATGGTGGGGGGGTAGTTACTATGCCAAGCAGACAGCCCTTTGGGTGTGCCCAACTCAGACTAGCGTTCCTCAGCCTGGATGGACTCTCTGCAGCTCCTTCCCGCGGCTCCAGCTGCCGGGTCACAGCTGGACGCTCAGCTCAGGGCTCTGTGTTTGCTGAGTCTGTTGTTGGCGCTCCGACTCAGGTCCCTGCACCTGTGCGCTACAAGCTCCATGAGGAGCAGGGCCTGGTCAGACTTCTCGGAGGCATCGTGACATTTTATCAGGGCCTGGCTCGTGTCAGGTGCCAGGACACACCTGGGTGAGAGGAATGCAGCCCAAGGTTCCCATCTCTGTCCCATGGCTCCCCGTCCACACCGGGCAGACAGCAATCTTACAGGAGTTCCAGCGCTTTCCTCCACAGGCTGCTCCTCAGCACTTGCGCCACACCCACCTGAGGACACGCGTGCTCCTCTTGTCTACTCCACACTCGTCTTTAGCACCTTCCACCCCGCCTGCCCGTCACCACCAAGCCTCATCTGCAGGCGGACTCAGCTCTGGGTGTGGGAGAGCAGGTTGGGGCACCAGCAGAGAGCAGGACCCCGTGTCAGGACCACAGGAAATCCGAATGAGCTCATCCAGGGAATCCCCACCAAGAACGCCTGGATGGCCTGCTCACCGATGGCTCCAGAGGGCAAAGCTGTCCGGTCTCCCACTCCCGCACTCTCTCCTCTCCACCCTGCTTGCCCGTGCTCAACTCCCTTTCCTCCCATTTCAAAAGCATTAACCATATGCGGGATGCTGCAATTCTTAAAAAAGCATTTGAACAACGCTGCGGTATAGCAGTCTGTCCTGGCGTTTCCATTTGAAAATGGAAACACGAGGAATTGAGAAACATTGAGAAAACCCAGCCCAGGAGCCTGCACCTGTGGGCGCTGGTTGTACAGTCACGGAGCCTCTGCGGATGGGATGTCAGAGCCAAGGGCCTGCACTTGGCGGGGTGGGGAGGCAGGTAGCGGGGGTAGGTGTGCTGCACAGGACTTGGTCCTCGACCAGACTGTGTGTGTGTGTGTGTGTGTGTGTGTGTGTGTGTGTGTGTGTGTGTGGCGGGGGGCGGGGGGGTGGGGGGGGAGGTGGGGCCCTGCCCGTCCCCTTCCTCCGGAGCCAGCACCATCTGCCCCGGCGGGCGCTCCAGTCCCACCCGCCCCTGGCGCTCCACTGTCACCTGTCTTCCTTCCGCTCCTTTGTTTTCCTTCATTCCGCCGCAGGTCAGCTGCCTCCTCCCCACATGCAGGAGGCATTATTACTTTGCAAACAAAACGTGTCCTGCTTGCCTGGCAAGATGGGTTGTCTGCAGAGATTTCCTGCAGACTGCTGTGCTCACATCGCCGCTGCCGCTCAGGGTTCTTGTAAACGGCAGTCACAGAGGGTGGCACTTCCTGCCGGAGAGGAACCGTGTCCTCTCCGTGACCTCGTCCCTATTATCCCTTGTAGTCTATCCTGCAGCCCCTCTCTCCTTCCCGCCCAGGGCCTGTTCCGCCGAGCTGAGGACAGGCCAGGCAGGGAGAAAACCATGTCCCTTGGTGGTGGCAGGGGACAGACAGATGCTGCCAAGTGGGGTGTGCTCCTGTCTTCGTCCTCACTGGCAATCTGACTGACTCACATGCTGGCCCTCCCCCTGGACCACAAAGGCCAAGGCTTGCAATGTTCCTGGGCTCCAGTGAGATCAGTGATGTCAGCAAGTCCAAGGTGGAGAGAATCGGGTTCCTTTCTAGAACCTTCCTGGACCGACAGGATTCTAATCCCTCAGCAGCAGCTGAAAATGTGTTTCTGGGGCTCCACTTCAGACCATGTCAGCCACAGACTCCCTTCTACCTCCAAACTGCATTTGCCTCTAGCCTGGAGTCTCCCTCCCCCTCCCCCTCGCCCTACCTCTTCCCCCATTCCTCCCCATCCCCCTCAATTCTCTGTCCTGCTTTTAAAATGGGGAAGCGGATTGGGAGCAAACCTAAACCCTGATTTTTGAGTAGGGAGCAGCCTTTCACATGAAAAAAATAAAAGCACATACATTAATAGCTTAGAAAACAATGGTAATATTTAATTAACCTTTGGAAATGGCTGATCTGCAAATCTGCACGTGTCAGCTCATCTTCAGAACAGAGGGACTGTGTGTGCCAATGCCAAAATCAACATGCTGGGTCTGTGCACTGCTTCCATGGGGATTTCAGGGCGGGGGTGGGGGTGAGACCCCCCCACATCAGTTGTTTTACTTTAAAAATTCATGCGATCCAACTGCCCCCGTCAGGGCTGGCCACAGCCTGTTGTGCTGCACATCTGAGGACCCCATGTTGCAGCCTGGCTCCTCTCCCTGTCATTGTAGCAGACAGGCCGCAGGCCTCCCGGGGGAGCGAGGTCACTTCTGATGACAGCAAAAATCAGCTCGATGCACTTGGAGCTCTCCCAACGCAGTGCCTGTCCACAGGACAAAGGGAATTAGACTCATCTGCAAGTGTCAACTCTCTGGCTTTTTAGGGATTTTTTTTTTTTCCTTTTAAAGGTGGTATACTCTCAGTTGGAGAAGGCATGTCATCCAGGAAGCACTGAGGTTGGCTCATTAAAACATCACCTGGTTAAATACAGTAAATCAATGTTGATGACACTGTTTAAGGCACTCCCCCTCGAGGAGCTGGCGTGTCATGCTGATCAAGTCTTACTCCCATCGAGGCTAAATGGAAACCCCTCCTTTCTGCCCTGCACCCTGTCCCTGCTTTAATGAGGGAGTCTCGCCCTGTAATCAGAAGCCTGACTTGATGGGTGGTGACTACCACATCTCACTTCCTTTTATCAACAGCGAGAGCAGAAAGAACCAGGGACAGTCCTGTTTAGGTCTTTGGGACTTCTAGAATTCAGGCGCCGCGTGGGATTCGGGCAGTCCCAAAGAAAACGAATATGGGACAGTTGACTTGTACTTTAAACGGTACAAACACATCCATCAAGCCGTAAGGTGCAGTTTGAGATGTTAAAAGAATGGCTGTAACTTGTAAAAAGGCTATTGCTATTGCCTTTATTTGTTTTGAAGCGTCAGAGAGAAAAAAAGTTTGTAGCTTTTAAGAAATGTGGCACATCTGCCGAGCTTTGTGTAGGAGAAATCCAGGCATAGGAAGACGGGATCAAGGCGGGAAGATACACACCGGATCCAATGAAGCAACCGTTTGCTCGCTACGCTCTCATTTTTCCCGACTGGAAGAACACAGCATGGTTGGGCACAGAAAGATCGTGTCCCTGTCATTCTAGCAGGTTCAAGAAATGTAGGGATCCAGAAAGGAGGCCAGCCTGCGTGAGGTTTACCCAGGGACGACCAGGAGTGCCTTTCTAGAAGAAAACAGAGCTCAGCGGTGAGGGCCACATCTCCACGGAGCAAGCCTGACCACCAGTGACTCAACTCGCACATCAAGGACAAGAACACCTGTGACCACGGTGACCCACAAGTGATACAACGGTCAGATCTACCAGTGGCGATCGCTGGGCTCAGAGCCTAGGTCTTTTAGTCCCTCAAGGCATGGAAGGCAATAGGAAGTAAGTACCAGGAGATAGAAAGGAAAGTCATGGCTTGGTCCTTAGCCTACACTTAGAGACCACTTACTACACCCCAAGCTTATTCTCAACACTTCACATGCCTTATCATATGTCATCCACACAACACACCAATCAATGAGGTATTTACTATTGTTAGCCCCACTTTATAGATGAGGAATCTGAGGCACAGAGAGGTTAAGTAACTCGTCCCAGATCACACAGGATATCCTGATTCTGAGTTGAAAGAGGAAGGTGTGAGTTACAGCCAATCATTTGTATTATTTTAATGGATTTTCTGTTTTATCTTGTCTTTATTGTGTTTAGTAATTGGCCTCAGCTGGTCAACCTGCCTTTCACAGTACATAGTAGCCCTGAGAGGTTCCAGCTTCAGGCTCTTCTGAGACACCCACTCCTTTATCTGCTTCAAGATGCACCGTCTTTCCTCTGTGAGAGCAGAAACAAAAAGGTTGTTGGGAGAGCACATCCATTCTGAACACTGGCAGAAGTCAGCCAAATGGAAAGATGAGAGCAACGGAGAGGGTATAACCAGAAAGCTCAGCTCTAGGAGAGAATTACGAAAGGAGCAGGATGGGCAAAACCAAGGGAGACACTTATTTGTAGAAAAATGAAGACAGTTTTCACTTGGCCTTCCACCCATGTGGCCCAGTGCTCCGCGTGCCCACTGGACTGAAGACTTGATTGGTGAATGTTACCACAGGACCCCTTAGGTCAGGGGTCCTCAAACTTTTTAAACAGGGGGCCAGTTCACTGTCCCTCAGACCGTTGGAGGGCTGGACTATAGTTTAAAAAAAAAACAACTATGAACAAATTCTATGCACACTGCACATATATTTTTTTAAGCAGGACAGGCAGTGGCGGCAAAAACACCCGGCATGTGGCCCTCGGGCCGTAGTTTGAGGATGCCTGCTAGGTCATTGAAGCACGGAGCTGGAAGGGCCTCAGCACTGACCTGGGTGGAGGACGCGATTCTGGCCTGGGCATGTTAAAGCACCCACAGTTAACACAACATGGCGAGCCGGGCTACAGGGATATAGCACACGGCTGCGATCTTGCGGGGTCCTGAATCCAAAGTGTCTCATGTATGGGCCACAAGCCACAAAGAGGCTTAACCCAGCTCTTAAGAGATTTATTTCGGTCAAGGAGGATAGCCTCTTCATGAATGTCCCTCTGACATTGCAAACTAGAGGCCACCAAAGGCAATCGAATGACAACGTGAGGAACGTTGACCTTGATGGTGGTGATTACTACTAATGGCAGAAGCATCCGGCACAGCCAGGGGACTTCCGTGACGTCCCGGGTGTTCTGCCTGTCTAATTCCCTGAGCTGCTAAACTAGCACATTCAGTGATTAGCTCTCTCAGAAAATCTCAGTTGACTCCCAGGAGGCGGGGAAGAAATCTGCATGTGCATACATGAGTGGAGGCTGTGGAAATGTGTGTGTGTGTGTGCGCGCACACCCGTGCCCCGTGCATGTGTGCGGGCACGCATTTGTGCATGCAAGTGGCGAGCAGCTGAGAGGCTGAGCAGTTTTCTGAGATTCCCCAGAATACGGAAGGCTGGTGGTGCATATGGGAGAACTGACAAGTGTACCAGAAGGTGAGGAAATGGCTGGAAGCAACACTAATGCCACTCCATCTGGAAAGAGGGGGACTGTTTAGTACGTCTGGAAAGCATTATTTCTGCAAATAGCTCAACCTCTATCAACTCTCAGGCAGGGATCCCGATCTGCTGCCAAAATGAGATCTCCCTGACGGCTGTGCGGCGGGAGAGGCTGAGCACATGAACTAACAGCAGAAAGCAGGAAATCTGTGGAGATGGCAGCCGTGGAGGCACCACACAGCAAGCACCTGCCTCTCTCCAAAAAGACAGCCGGGGTTTCACATCACATTAGGCCGGGGCTGTGTGCGCGGGGAGGTTTGATCCTGGTGGGAGTTTGAGCTCGGCAACCATCTCCAACAATTTCTCACGATTTTTGGGGCTCAGAAAAGGCCCAAAGAGAGTTCGCCAAATGGCTTTCCCGCATTGATTTTTATACCCGTGGGTATTTTGAAGGAAATTAAATCCATGTGTTTCCGATTCCACTGCCATTAGCACGTGCAAACGCTGTTCTGTGAGCGTCACGCCATGCCGTGGGTGCCTCCGCCCACACCACTAAACGCCGTCAACTCTCTGGCCAGCCACGGAGGTGCAAGGAGGCACCTGCGTCCAGTCTCCGCCATTTCCCTGCCTCTCCAGAAGGCCACATGCTCCTGTCCTTCGCATCCTTTCTGAGTGGAGCACAACGCATTTCCCCAAGCCTGTTAGCCATCTATCATCTCCCATGCAAAGGAAACCCTATTAGCGTGGACGATGAGAAATGGCCCTTAACCACGAGTAGCTGGAAGGGATTCCAAGGCTGGTTCTGGTCTCCAGGTCTAGGGGCAAAGGAGCCAGCTGAAATGCAGCCCCAGAAAGATCTGTAACACTCAGAAGCAGGAAGCATGAGCTGGGGGTGAGCAACAGGGGAAGACGCTGGTCTGGGAGCCAAAGAGGAGGAGGCTCCTCTGGGCCTGCCATTTGCCACTGGGTTAGGGGTCTTTCTGGCCTGACTTTCTGTGGTTAAAAACTGGCCCCTGTTTGTCCATAGTGATTACATTCATTGCATGATTGCATGTATGACATCCTTCGTGTGTCTTCAAGGTGTTGTGCTCGCTGTTGAGGACACAGTGATGAAGAACATGCTTCTGCCTTTGAAAGAAGGAGAAAAGGGAGGGGCCTAACTTATGGAGTATTGATTCTGAGCCAGGCCCAGTGTTAAGGCCTTTATTTGACAATTTCATGTCATATCTTCACAAGACTATTTTAAAGTAGGCATTATTGCCCCATTTTATAGATGGAGTCACATCAGGAAGATTGGGTAATTTGCTCAAAGACACAGAGTTTGTAATGGAGGAGTTGGGATGCAGAGTTTCTTATCTTTGATCCCAAAGCTCATGTTATTTTCCCGCCTCCTCACTATTTCTCATAGTTTAATGTGATCAGTGTTTAATATGCATAATATATAAATTTTATATCTGGACTCACAGAAGAGGGAGAATCTAATTCAGTTTTGGGGACATTGGGAGATTTCACTGAGATGATTAGATCTGTGTTGGGTTTTGAAGGATGAGCAGGAGTTGACCAAGTGGAGATAGAAGTGGGTTGGGGAATGGCAGAGGAAACTGTGTGCAAAGATCCAGGGTAAAAGGAGAGGATGGTGCTTCAGGAATGGAACATATGTCAGTTTATTTCTGTAGTACTGATTAATGGTTAAATTGCTGAAAATGCTCCCGTGACACTTCTCCTGTGGGCACATTTCTGTCTTGATTGAACGTTTTCTTATCAGGAAGATAAGACCTCCAGTTCTTTTGGACCCCCAGTCCAGTCTCATTGTTCCATCTCCTGGACGGCTTAGGAGGCACCTTGGGAGCAGATGAAAACTCAAGTGGTATGGTTGACTTGAACTTTGGTCCACCTTGACCAGCTCTCAGTCTTCTCAGTGGAGAAAGGGTTCCCTAAATTTTTCTCCACCCACATTATCATTAAAGATGTTTAGCTCTTCTCCTGCAGTGCAGAAAGTTGAAAGCACAGCTGGCGGCAATTTTGCTCTGAATTTGGAAGCTGTGGAGCAAACGGGAAATTTCATGCTGCAACCATGGTGGAGGCCAGCTGAGCTCTAGTGACTTACACGGTATGTCCACAACCAGCTTCCCATGAAATTGCCTATCAGTGTGGACAACCTGGGGAGCCACAGCTGAACAGCGTGTCTAGAAGGCTCTCCGGATTTCATCACTAGGCTCACTCCAACACTTAATAAATCCGTATTCGCCTGTGCCTTGAGTAGCCGAGCTTGCCCTGTGCCGCAGCCAGTTTGCTTCTAAAGCGGTATACGAGGCGATCCACTAAAACCTGTTTTATCTCATCACAGGGCTTTGGGAGGACTCTTGACTGCTGACAGGGGTATGCTGTGCTCCTGACTGAACAAACATGCTTACCTTGGTCTAAATGGAACCTGTGGCCTGTCTGTGCTTCTAATACCATTTAAACTAGTCATTCTGGACCAGTTGTGAGCATCTTAACACTTTAGACTTAAGGGACCTGCCCCTCGTCCAGAATTTTTCTAAATAAATAAATAACTTGATCATCTGTTAAATGAAAAGGTCAAACTAGATAATCCCGAAGGATTTAGCCAGCTCTAAAATTTTCCGGTCTCTCTTGTTCTAGCTGCAGTGGAACTTAAGAACCACTGTGTACTTTCATTCCGAGACAATCTCACTCTCTCAGGGTTATTTTAAAGGCATCTTCTTAGTTTTTTTCATTTTGCTCCAATAAAACAAATCCCAATTTATTTGGCCTTTCCTCAGAAAGACAATTTCCCCAAACATGTTACCACTGTGTGGACTTGAAACCTTTTGGGACCCTCTCCAAGGTCTTCATGTCACACTCCACAGTGTCTGCTTCTACACAAAAGGCCCGTCTGGGCTCCACTGCCCTGGGTGGGCTTGACAGCACTCGGGTTGTGTGGCTGGCTACGCAAACAGCCAGGTTCTGACTTTCCAAACTTGCTTTTGTGAGAGCTGAACCATGTCGGCAGCTTGCAGCCCACTCTCTTCTCCAGTTGGGGGTCTCTTAGAGTGTAAGACGGCATTACATGTGTTGTAAACATGGCGGCCAACCATAAAGGTCCTGGACGCATTTCCCTCTTGGCTTGTGCAGAGGGAGGCCAGTCAGGTGGCTTGGAGTCGTTGTTGGCAGGAATCATTGCTCCCTCGATTTGGGAATGGCTGCCTTCCAAACTGCCAATAAAAAAAAAAAAGTAAATATAGAGAGTGTTGACATTGGTCTCCCTGCCAAACGCCAGGCTGCTCCCATCCTCAGCTGAGGGGGAGACGAAAGAGAGAAGGGTCTTTGAACAGGCTGTTGAGAGGTGGACTCAGTTCTACTTGGGATCCCTCCTCTTTTTGGGAGCCTTTCAGTCAGCTTTCTGGCCCTCCTCGGAGAGTGACAGCGTTCTGTTACCCACGAGGGTTTATTAGCAGCATATTCGCCATAATGGTCAGCAATCGGGTGGAATGGAGCTCTCCCTGAGGAGGAACTGCTGTTAACACATCCTTAGGCTACAGTTGGGAATAACTGCTGAGCCCTCCAGAGGGTGTGTGCCGTGCAGTGGTCAGAGGAGATGGCGAGACAGGTTAAGGTGCCGCCACACACACACCGCCTTAAGAATATTCAGCTCTGGGGCTCAATTTTCTCTTAGTCCACAGACTCACAAGGGTCTTGGCCCCTGCCTCCCAACATAGAGGATTTTGTGCACTGAGTGTTCGAAGTAAGAAAGGCATTGAGAAGAAATAGCTTATTGACTAGCGCTTGCCTACTGCTTCATGTGGTGCCTGTCCCATCAGAGGCACGTGATATCTGTGGAATGGACGAAGTCATCTGGAGATGCAGTGCTTCCTCTCTTCTGTGATCGGCCATCCCAGGCTCTTCCTGTATTTTGAATCACTCCATAGGCACACGTCTAGAATGTTTGAAGCTTAGGATTTGGCTCTTGCGGATACTTCCCTTGCCACCTACTCGTGTCCAGCTTTCTTCTTAGGTCCCTCACCATCTGCATCGTGCAGGGCTCCCCATAAAGGCAGTTCTAGCCCAGGCTGCACCCCCCTCCCTTTGCCTGTTCTGAATCCCATGCATTTACTCCCTTCCCTTTTTTAAAAAAATATTGCACTGCTTTCCTATTCCTTTTCCCTTTCTCCTTGAAAAATATCAAGACCCTCCAATACAGACAACTCACCAAATCTGACTGAGAAACAGAGGAAAGAGCAGGCAAAGGGCTGATGGAAGGGTGAATAGCACAATGAGTTCTCTTTTCTTAAGGTCCAATGGGGTGTTCTCCCTTGATAGCTGGTCTCCTGGGCAGAGCCACTGGTCTTAAAGGGCCTTGCACGCTTCAATTTTCCACTATTACTTTGACAGCTGAAGTGCAAAGGAATTAACTCTTTAAGAGTCAAAGTCTTTTTTAATTTGTTTGGTTACTGTTTCTTTAGAGTGTGACTTATTATCTGCCTACTAGAGGCCCAGTGCACAAAATATGTGCACGGGGGAGGAGGAGCCTTCAGCCCGGCCTGCACCCTCTTGCATCTGGGACCACTGGCTCCTAACCACTCTGTTTGCCTGCGTAATTGACCCTAACCGCCTCTGCCTCGGCCCCCTCGCCACTGTGGCTTCATCTGGAAGGATGTCCAGAGGGTCATTCAAATGACCCTCTGTCCAGTCTAATTAGCATATTACAGTTTTATTAATTTAGAATCGATCACTATTTTTTAAAATATATGTTATTGCTTTTTTTACAGAGAGGAAGGGAGAGGGATAGAGAGTTAGAAACATCAATGAGAAACATTGATCAGCTGCCTCCTGCACACCTCCCACTGGGGATGTGCCTGCAACCAAGGTACATGCCCTTGACCGGATTTGAACTGGGACCTCTCGGTCTGCAGGCAGACACTCTATCCACTGAGCCAAACTGGTGAGGTCAGATTAGATTATTATTATCTACCTGTTAGAAGACATGGTATTCCCATACACACGCATTGGACAGGCTTTGCTTTTGACTAGTTTAGAAATTACTGCATTCCCTACACATTCTCATGTGTAGGGAATACCCAAGAGTTTGTATTACTGGTTTTGAGATACGACTTTCAAGAAATTAGGGAAATTCTGTTTTCCAAGAAAGGCCCCCATCTCTTCAGGACTCTGGTTCCAAAGAGTAACACATTTAATGGAATGGACAGCCTTCCAACTGGGGGCTGGTATGGCTCAACAGGCAGCTTTTTGCCATATCATAACAGTAGAGTTACATACATGTGCCACTTCCAGGTTTTCACACATTTTTAAGCATATAATAAGCGTGTTTGTGTCTATAAAGAGACATAAGCTCTCAGGATTGTTGTCTCCCCCCCCCCCCCGGGGTTCTTAATATACTTTCACTATTTATATTTTTAATTGTGTGAAAGTACCCAGAGGCTTTGTGGCAAAGGAAGAGAGCTGTAAAAATGGAATAAATAAATAAATTAAAATTAAAGAAAAAAATCTGAGTGAGTAATGTCTGACTTCCTCTATTCATGTTACTGCTACTCTTGTTGCTTTTGGGTTTTTGTTTTGCTTCTTGACTGTTGTTGTTTTCCACCAAAGCTGTCATTTGTCGTGAGAACAAGAGCAGCCATGTGTTGATTTTTCTGGATTCCTTTTGGATACTCTCCCAGTGCTAATGAAGGCCCTTCCCAAGTGCTAAAGAGCTGGCGCCAAATGCAGTGATGCTGAAAGCAGAAGAGCAGAGTGGTAGGCAGCGAGCACATACACACCCTGCACGTACCCCACACCCACAGACATTTGAATCACTACGCGCGTGCAACTCCCTATGTTTATGCAGATACACGTGTACGTGTGGGCAAACACAGAAGGTATGTGCAGGAGTGACACCTCCCAGGGGAAGGTGGGGGCTGCATTTTTATAAAAGGACACTTTCCATCCGCTCACAGAACATTTTCATGGACCGAAGGATGAAGAGAGTTTCTGGGTCTTGCAGGGTCCTACCTTGCCAGTTTGGAAGCTGTTCAAAATGTACCTTCACCAGCTTAAAAAAACAATTAGGTAGGAACATAAAGGTTGTCCTAGATCTTACTTGTTTTATTTACTAAGAGGTGAGGCTTCTACCTCAAGAAGCACCTGGAAGTGCTTGGCTGCCGCGCTCGTATTAATAAAATCTTCAATGTTGGTCTTTGAGTGCTTCTGATGTTGTTTATGTCCTGAAAAAAAAGGAGGACATTTTGTAGCGGGGGCTTTCTCTCCAGCCTCAATAGATTCTCCTTGCCTTCCTCCCAATGTGTAACTAGTCTCTCCTCAATTTGTTTACACAGCTTGGAGAGGGGGACAGAGTTCTCTGGCGACCGTGCAACTGAGTGCAATCACCCTAAAGAGAAGCACTTAGAAGCCATAAAACCTAAATGCCCTGCCATGCATCATTACATCACGCAGTTATTCAAATTTAGTAAATTAAATTAAATAAACCCAAATAACTTGATTTCGGGGCTTTAAAATTCATCTCTATGGTGCCCAGTAGTCAATTTCCTTTATTATTATTGTTCATCAAGTAGAATTTATGCTTTTTATGAATCAAAGTCCTCGCCTGCCTCGCTGGCAGAAGCTGCTCCCAGCTCCCTAGGCTGAGTGGGGGGCTTGGTGCGCCATCTACCGGCGGGTTCGGGCACAGCCGCCGGGGGGGTGGGGGCTTCTGGACGCAAGCCCTGGAGCAGCGCTGAAAGCCAGTGTGGCCACATCGCACATGTCACTCTAAAAATCACGGACAGGTCGGTGCTCGCCTGCAGCGTGCGTGCTAACGGCTCCCTCGGGCTTTGTTGTCGTGGGTCAACTTGAAGTCACGGGGCCAACCCAGAGAGATTTGCATTTGAGGCCGGAGGAGTGTTTTCTGTTCTGGCTGCAAAGCCGACGCACTGGGTCTCATCCCATTCTGCTCCCATCCTTCTTTGTTCAAGTCCAGATGCTCTAAGCCGCGTCCACGCGGCCTATGTGGGAAGCCATTCCTTCATCACCAAGGGCCAGTCTCTGCCACGCACGTTACTGTTCGGAGAGGAACTACTCCATGTTCAGAAGCCGTGGCTGCCACTGCCCTAAGGTCCCCCGGATAGCGACAGCGCTGAATTTAGCCATGTGTGAGGTTTCAAAAGTATTTTATTGCCCTGACCAGTTTGGCTCAGTGGATAGAGCGTTGGCCTGGGGACTGAAGCGTCCTGGGTTCGATTCCAGTCAAGGGCATGTACCTTGGTTTCGGGCACATCCCCAGTAGGAGGTGTGCAGGAGGCAGCTGATCAATGTTTCTCTCTCATTGATGTTTCTTCTAACTATCCCTCTCCTTCTCCCTTCCTCTCTGTAAAAAAAAATCAATAAAATATATTTTTTTAAAAAGTATTTTATTTCCAGGGAAGCCTTTTTTCTAGAATACGTCTGAAACGGAGTTGAATTCTGGTGTGGCAGTGGCCGGGACGCCTGCAAGCCATCCCTTGTTTTAGAGGCTGGCTTACATTTACACTCAATTTATTGAAGGTTTAGCAAATAAACAACCATCAAACAAACCATGGCTGTGTGTGTTTTAGGAAATCCCATTACAAAATTCCTTATTTCAAACTGCTCGGACACCTTCGTTTATCTGGCTTCAGTAAAGTGACCTAAGTGCACACATGTGCGAGCTTCCCACTTCGTAAGGACATCAGCATCCCAGACCCAGCCAGGCGCCCTCCAGGCCCCCAGCCCAGGCTCCGGTGGGTCGTTCTGCAGCTAAGGGTGCTTTGCGGTTTGTCAGCTGTCTCCTGCTCTGCCAAATGGTTCAGTGCCGCCACAGGTGGTGTCTTAGACATTTGTTGAGTTTGGGATGCTCTATTTTGTGCTTTCTCAGGAAGAGGATGATGTCAATCCATTCTCCTATTTAAAAAAAAAAAAGTGTGTTTTTATTGTTTGGTGATTTCGTTCTCTCTACCGAACTTAAAGGAATTGACACAGAAGCACAGGCATGAACCTCCCCCAAACCGAGGCCTTACTCTCTTGGTCTTATTCTTTCATGGAGACAAACCAGACACCAAGTAACTAAAAGGTTGTGCGATCTGGTGCCAAAATACCTATAAGCAGGTGTTATGGATGAATTGTGTTTCCCTGAAATTCAGTTTTGAAGTCTCAAACCCCCATGCCTCAGGCTTTGGCCTTATTCGGAGATGGGAGTCTTTATGGAGGTGATTAAATTAAATGAGGTCGACAGGATGGGTTCTAATCCAATCTGACTGGCATCCTTATAAGAAGAGCAGATGAGGCCCTGGCCAATTTGGATCAGTAGATAGTGTCAGCCTGCGGCCTGAAGGGTCCCTGGTTCAATTCCAATCAAGGGCACATGCCTGGATTGTGGGTTCGGTCCCCAATAGGGGGCGTGCAGGAGGCAGCCAATCAATGATTCTCATCATTGATGTTTCTATGTCTCTCTCCTTCCTTCCTCTCTGAAATCAATAAAAAAAAAAAAAATTTTTTTTAAAAGAGGAGATTAGGACCCAGACACCCACAGAGGGAAGACCCTGTGAGGACACAGGGAGAAGATGCCATCCCCACGCCAAGGAGACAGGTCCTGTGGTCAGGTCCTCAGAAGGAACCAACTCTGCTGACATCTTGATCCCCTACCTCTATTCTCCAGAGGGTGAGACACTAAATTACTGCGTTCAAGCCACCCAATCTGTGGTAGTTTGTCACAGCAGCTCTAGCAAATGCACATTGAAGGTGAGAACATTCATTCCCCCACCTGCATGTTTCAGTATGTACCCCCAAATAACCTCCAGAGGAGAGGCCAAGGCTCGTCTTTCCCCGCAGGGAAATGGATGTGCTTTTCAGATTGGGCGTGGGGGGGGGGGTAGTGCTCAATAGATTCTCAACGAGGCCTTGGAAGTGTCCAGCCTGGCCCCTCTTAACGTTCCCGCCAAGGCCTGGGTAAACCATGATGTAGCTCGGAAGTCGGTGGAGCATTCCGCCAGGAGCGGATTGTGGTGGAGAATGGACATGACTGTCTTCTAACTGGCCTCACATACGTGGACACAGATAGCTGTGTCGACAAACGAAACACTTCAAACCTGTGGTGCTTTCCGCATCCCTTTCGCCAGCCCTTCCCCGAGATGACGATCAGGTCAACCCTGTGCACCTGCCGCCCTCCTCCCCAGGCCCGATGCACCTGTGCGCCTTCCAGTGGCTGCTGGGGCGCTTTCTGCTCGTGCGCGGGGAGGCGGGGTCCAGCAGTAAATGCTCGCTAAGGACTGGCCTGTGCACGGGGAACCAACGTTTTGCTTCCCCCAAATGTGCCTTGTAGGATACTGACTTTAAGCTGGTTACTAAGAAGCCGAAGACTCAGAAAGAACCTTGGACCCTCCCGCTTTCCTGCTCAAGGTAATTCCGAGGGAGAGGCCTGCTTGAGGTGGGGAATCTCAGCATATTCCCCGTGAGGACTTCACCGCGGCCCAGTTAGAATTCAGGGTGGTAGACAGGAGGGGTCCAAGCAGGGCCTGCGGCTGGATTCCTGCCCGCATCTCCTTAATTCTGTGTTGCCCAGCAGGAGCTGGTTTGCCACACATGCCAGCTCCCTCTCAGCCACCTGTGAATTGCCTATGGCCCTTTCTGAACCCCACGGCCCACACTCATTTGCTTCCTGACTCCAGAACGGCGTGTAAGCCTCCACTGCCGTTTTGGGTCTCATAGGTCTGACCCCTTGGTATGTACATCCAGAATAAACTTTATACATTTCCTCCTGTTAATTGGATTATTAGTCTGGCTAGAAGAACTTGGAAGGTGTGGGGGGTGGGGAAGTATATAGTTTTCAGCCCTCACACCTGATTCGTCTTTTCATCCAGGCCACTGTTTTCCCAGGGAGCACGTGGTCAAAGGCTGAATTCTTCACCTGGTGCCGTGGGCAGTGAGTTCATTCCACATGGCGCTTGGCCTTCAGGGTAACCTGGCGGCAGCTCACCTCGAGTGGCATCTGGAGGACACAGTAAGTACAGCGGCTGCTTGGGTAGGTGTGATGGGTTTGGCGTAGTCGGTCCGAGAAAACAACTACAGCCTTTAACTGGGCCTCGGTTTTCTCTCCTTGTTAGTAGGTCAACATTTCAAAACCAAGTCAAATCCTGATAACTTGGTCTCCCTGAAAAAGACAGTCAAGCATTTTCATGTTCATTTTCTTTGGTGCACCTTGCTCTGTGACATTGGCTTACTGAAGAAGCTCTGAAATGTGTGTGTGTGTGTGGAAAAAACTAAAATAGAATCTCAAAAGGGATGAGAGGGCAGTGGAGAAATGGAGCAGAGAAGCTCTATTTGGCATGTCCTGTTTCTCCCTAGTCCTATTCACCACAGAGAACTGTAGGCTTTTACTGACACTCAGTAGAATTTTTTAAAAACCAGGTATTGTTACTAGTGTCCCTTTAAGGACCTGTGAGGTTACTAATGGATACAGGCTTGGAGACAGCATCAAATACACCTTCAGTCATAGACAAGTCATGTTAAATTTTTGTAAGATTACCGTCATCTCGTGCCTGTTTCAATGGGGCAGGGGACGCATAAAGGAAATGAGCGTGACAGAGCACATACATCATGCACTCCTGCCCCAGAGTGAGTGAGGCACACGTGAGCTCAGGAGACTCACACTGTCTCCCAATCAAAGCCAACAGGAATGCGCTGTAGTATGGATCCTGGACTTTATAATATATTTACTACCCTGTGTTAGGGCGTGTTCCACACACACACACCATGGGATAGAAAATAACTCGGTAGAAATTAGACATTTGCTCTTGAGGTTTGGGAATTAAATACAAAAATTAAAATGGAATTAATAACATGAATAAAACGAGGTGTCTAGATAAAAATTATGTATGTATGTCATCTTTGCTTTGGGTCTGTATCTCAAGACCTCACATAAATTAAGTTTATAGGTTGACCCATTGAAAAAATAACTCTTTTGCTGTTGAGAGTTTTAAGTTCAAGTTCAGGAAGTGTCAGCACCCCCGTAATTTAGCGTTTTGTGTTTCTTTTCTGTATGTCTTTCCCTGGCTTTGGCATGTCGTGTCCCTCCCTGGTCCTATTCGCCACAGAGAACGGGTGGGCTGTGTACTTACATTACCCAGAATCTGTTTGGAATATGACAAATATCTGTGTTGTTTTTCATTTTTCACTCATCATCAGAATATTTAAGGTGAGGTACTAAATACGCTTCTCAGAGAGGCCACATGACTTGAAATATCGTTCTCCTCCGAGTAATCTGCTTCTAATGTTCACATTTAAAAATATGATTTTGTTTATTGGTGAATCGACCACTCTGTGATAAGGGGTGTTAAGCAATCAAGAGAATATTTTCATGGTTTAATGGAAAAGATCTTGATGTTTTTCCTATCTGGATGGTCCTTGAGATGAATGTGGTGTAAAAATATGATACATTTCACTGCTGCAGAAGCGGCTCAGAAATCTTTGCGTGCAACGACGGGCTAACAGCTGCAAACACAAGGTGACATCTTTCAAGATAAGGACACTGAAGTATTGATCAGACAAATCTATTTGGCAGAGCAGCAATGATGTATAGACAGAGGAAGAGGGTGTTGGGAGAGACTGAACGCAAACATTCGAAAATGCCTTGCACATTTCATAAATAATAATAATTAGAATGAAGACCCTGCCACTGGCTTAAGGGTCCAAGTAATATGAATTGATTGTGGACGTGTTACTTTGCAGATAGATTAATTAATGCTGAATCATTCGGTGATGCTTATGAAAGTACTGTACAAACGACATCGAAATTCATACCAAATGAATTCATTGCAAGTGGGATAATTACAGTGACTGCCCGATAAATTAATAACAAGATATTTAGAATTCCAGGCATTCAAGTATTGAGAGGAGCGAATCCCTGGTCGCTGCTGAGGTGTCAGGTCACGTCAAGTACAATTCTAGAGGCTGCCCAGCCTTTCAGTGTGAGTTTCCTGATGGCTGAGCTCGAGATTTCTCTGCTGACCATTTTGCCTCTGCTGGGCCACTTGTGCTGAGAGTTGTGTCCAGGTCACTTGCTCTTCTAGGGGTGCCAGTTGCTCAAAGTCTCCCAAGCAAAATGTTACCCAAGGAATTCTGGTGAGCTGAGCAAACCACCAGGTCCTGTTTAGCAAAGAACCTGCAAAGATTAGCCAACTGAGGTTCTGTTGTTTGGTTGGTCTGGTTGGTCTTTCTGCTTCCCCCCCCCCTTTTTTTCATTTATCCCTCCCCCCGCCCTTTCCTCTGGCAGCTATCAGTTTACTCTCTGTATCTATGGGGCTATTTGGTTTTGTTTATTCACTTGTGTTATTTGAGGTTCCACAAATAAGTAAAATCATACCATATTTGTCTGTATGACAATACCCTCTTGGTCCATCCATGTTGTTGCAAATAGCAAAAGCTTATTTTTTTATGGCTGATTAATATTCCATTGTGTATACATGAACTGCATATTCTTTTTTAAAAATATATTTTATTGATTTTTTACAGAGAGGAAGGGAGAGGGACAGAGAGTTAGAAACATCGATGAGAGAGAAACATCGATCAGCTGCCTCCTGCACACCTCCTACTGGAGATGTGCCCGCAACCAAGATACATGCCCTTGACTAGAATCGAACCTGGGACCCTTCAGTCCACAGACCAACGCTCCATCCACTGAGCCAAACTGGTTAGGGCTGAACTGCATGTTCTTTATCCATTCCCCTAGTGATGGACACCTGGATTGCTTACCCTATCTTGGCTATCTAATCTAATGAAAGAGTGATATGCAAATTGACCCTCACTCCATTACACCCACAAACCACGCCCACAAGCCACACCTACCAACCAATCGGGAGCAAATATGCAAATTAATTCAAGATTGTGGTGGCCATGAAGCTGGAGTTGCCCCGGGCAATGAGGAAGCCAGGGCCCTGTGGGCCCTGAGCTCTACTCAAAGTTACAAAGTTTCAATTATAGAAGATAAACCTCAGATACCTGCCGGGCTGGGACCTTGGATTGCCAGGGGCAACCCAAGTTTTGAGTGGGGGACCAAGGTAACAAAGTTTCAATTATAGAAGTTAGATATATCCCAGATACCTGCTTCCAAGGGACCTGGACACTGAAGGGGCTGTGGACAACCTGAAATGGCCATCAGTCCCTCACCCAGGCTGGCCAGGCATGCCAGCAGGTGGATATCCCCCAAGGGGTCCCAGACTGCGAGAGGGCACAGGCCTGGCTGAGGGACCCCCCCCCCCGAGTGCACAAATTTTTGTGCACTGGGCCTCTAGTTTTAAATAAAGCTGCAGTGAACATAGGGGTGCATATCTCTCTCAGATTAGTGTTTCTGTGGATCTTCTCAAGCTGCCTGCCTTCTGTGGGAGCTCCAGAGCTTGCTCTGGCCTTCATGGGGGTCTGGTAGGATCTTTTCAGTTTGCATAAGCTCATGCTGAGACTGAGAGATGTGGGGGGACTTCCCCAAGGGCACACACCTGCGACTTCCCAGCCCGGGGTTCTTTTGATTTTCAGTGTGGCACCTTGACCAAACACCGCACTGGAGCCAAATGGAGGAAAATGCCAAAGTATCTCCCATTCCAGAAGCCCTGTGGAGAAACCACAGGATCAGAGAATATCTGAGGAATCAGACACTATGGAAGCAGCTAATTCCCTGCCCTAGGAGAAGGGATTCTGTATGGCGTTAGAGTTTGGGGCTTTCCAGGTCTTCTTAAATAATTCAGAATCTTTCCTCCTTTGAAAAAGATGAAGGCCCGAGGCTGCTTAAAGCTGGCCATTTGGTCATACATTTGGTAATTCACGAGTTCACAAGAAAAACAACACAAAATGAAGCCTGAATACCAAATAGCTCCTCCCTCCTCCCAGTATCCAAGCAGAACCTTTGCCAGAAGCCAAGAGAGTTCCATTTCTCTGCCTGAGAAAGGACCCGGAGTTGAGGAAACCTCCAGAGAGAGTCAGGTGGGAGGGAGAGGGGTTGGGAGCAGCTTTCTGAGCAGAGAAGAACCGGCAAGAGGGTTTTAGGGGGTCTAGCCGTGTGCTTTGTGATGTAACTCCCCCCCCCCCAACCGCCCCCATTGCCATCTCCTCAATCTGGACTAAGGATTTACTTCATTGATCAGGGCTTCTGAAGGCAGCAGCTACTTTGAATAAGACACTGCAGAGAGCTTGATCTCAAGGTGACCCATGTGGCCTACCTTTCATCAAGCTTTTCTATGTCAGCTCTACCACTAGGGACAAAAAAGTGGCAAAGACCCATTTCTGCCCTCATACTTGGGGTAAAGGGAGAGGTGGCCCTCGGGCTTGGTAATTAACGATCTGATTAATGTCCATTTCTCCCAACGGACTGTAAGCTTTGTGAAGGCAGGAACCAAGTCTGTTTTAGTTCACAATCCTGGAGGGTACTAGGTACTCAGTAGTATTTGCTAAGTGCATGAGCACCGTATCCGTTTCCTAAGGATTTAAACTGGGGTTTTGAACGAGCACATCTGTTCTCTCCCAGTTCTGGAAGCCGGAAGTCCAGAGGCAAGGTGTTGGCAGGGTTGGTTCCTCCGTGGGGCTCGGAGCAGGTCTGTCCCTGCCTTACTCTCAGCGTCTGGTGGTGACCTCCATCCTGGCTGTTCCTGGGACGGTAGTGGCAGCATCCGGTCTCTGCATCTGTGGTCATGAGGCTGTCGTCCCTCTGTCTGCATCTGGCATTTCCCCTCTGTGTGTGCCTGTCCCTGTGTCTCTTCTTATGAGGACACCAGTCTCATTGGATTAAGGACCCACCCTACTCCAGGCACACACAGGTGACCGCATCATAACTTACATCTAGAAAGACCCTGTTTTCACACAAGGTCACTGACACAGGTGCCAGGGGTTAGGACATCGACATACCTTTTTGGGGGGCACAGTTTAACCCACAACAAGTGATGAATGTCGTTAGTGCATCTTGAGAGGAGTATTGGGGTGACTCATTACCCCACCCAGTTTGGACAGGATGGTCCCTAAAACCACATCCATCTCCACTGAGTAGTGGACGGGGGTTGGGCTGGGAGAGGTCCAGGGCACACCTCAACCTTTCCCATCAGCCTGCTGCCCCTGCTCCTCCCCTCAGACTCTCAACCCCCACCTGCTCTACCTGCCTGTCCTTCACACACACATCTCTCTGCTTGCTGCCCCTCTGTTCATTCCTGTGTGCTCCCCAGTTGTGGTTCTTCCTTTCCTGCGTCTGTTTCTGGTTCAAGTCGTCCTTTGATGTGGCCACTCAGAGCAGGGGGAAGGACCCACCCTCCTCCCCATTCTAACGAGGGCCGTGCAGATGGCCAGTGATGGAGCGAATGTCACAGGGTCTGAGGACTAGACTCTGGCCTAGACAGTCTGACAAGGTGCTACGAGGAACACATGGCTGATGTTTTATTAAGGCCTTAGGATATCCCGAAGGTCTAATGCTGTATGTGTATCTCAACATGACCCTTGGTCACAAGTTCAGCCACTGGCTGAGGGTCACCCAGCAAATGGCAGGTAGGCTGGGGCTTTCGCCCCGGCTTATTTGTCACCCAGGTTTGACTCCTAACACCAGGCTCTCAGGCAACTGTGAGGTGCTGGGGAGGGTGTGGTCTCCTGTGGGTGTCAGGTTTACTGAGAAGCCCCTGCGGCCACCCCAGGAAACTGGGTCAACCGTGAGGCCAGGACAGAGCGGGTGGGGCAGAGAGAGCAGCCACTGGAACAGAAGTGGAAGTGAAACGTGTCAGTTCTGGGCTGAGGTTTGTAAGAGGCAGATATCCCTTTACCACGTTCTTTCACCCTATCTGCCGGGAGATGATGAAACCAGCAGATGAAAGGGGTCCGCCAACAGGGAGCCCTTGTGCTGGACTGTTATCTGGGTGGGAAGTGAACGTGGACTGTGGTAAGCTACAAACTTGTGGGTGCTTATTTGTCTCCTTAACTATTGTAGGTCTTAATGTAGGGCGTAAAGCCAGGCCGAAGACAGCGCTTTCAGTCCTCACTTGGCGCAGTTGGTATGACTGTGTACCTCCCATAAGTCATATTTGAATTTATGACAGTTTCTGGGAGGGAAGTCTAGCACCTACCCTGGGCCACAGTGAGCACTGGCTGAGGACAGCCGCCACACAGGAGCCGTGTGGAGCAAAGACGTAGGTCTGGGAGTCTAACACCTGAGCCCCAAATCTCATTGGGTTTGTAGCCTCGGGAAAGTTATGAACACTCCAGGCTTCAGTTTCCTCATTTGTAAAAGGAAGATAATAACAATACCGACTTCCCCGCAGGGCTGCTGCGAGGATTAAATGAGATCATTTATTTAAGCTGCAGAATATGATAGCTCTAAGTCTATAAAGTTCTGGGCAACTTTATAGTAAACAAGGAGCCTGGTTCATGAAATTCGTACATGGGTAGAGTCCCTAGGCCTGGCCCACAACCAGGGCAGACGGGGCCTCTGTCCGCCAGTAGCGGCCTTCCTTCCCCAGCTCCAGCTGGGGCCTTCCTTCATTCCATGCCACCCCCTGGTGGTCAGCACACATCATAGCCAGCTCTCATCAAGCTTTCTTCTGAAGGGAACACTTTGCATATTAGCCTTTTATATACATAAATTATAGCTATTAGTTGATAGAACGGCATTTTGGTGAGACAAAGAAAAGAAAGGTTTTCCAAAAAGAACAGAACTGGATGGCATTCCAAGGCAGGGCGTGTGGGCAGGCCACCCTCAGGCTGAACTCAAAGGGTTGGGGACAGTAGATTGGGGCAGGAGAGTCAGAGAAAGGGAGATAGATGATGGGCACGCACTCTGCCTCCCTTGACATGCTGCCCAGCATGGTGCCCGGTCATTGGGAGCCCACACCACACTTGGCCTTTGCTGGGCCCTTAGTGTGGCCTCTGAGGCCATGTTCCTAGGGAGTGGGCCCTTCCTAGCCCGGGGCTGCTCACCTCCTGGATCCGCCTGCCTCCCACTCTCCCCAGCTCCATGCCAGGGCTTGTTGAGAGCAAAATGCTTAAAGGGCAACTTCTGTGGCACTTTCAAAGAGAAAGGCACAGGATAATTCACAATGTCCCAGTTTTTCTCTGTGCAGGTTCTGTTCCTTTGGGTCTCGACTTGCTACTCCCTCATCATTCTCTGTTTGGATAGTAAATAAATGAACACAGAGCTGCACAGCAGCGGAAATAAACCCAAGCAACTGTGATGTTCCTGGCCACCGAAGAGCTTGAAATCTAGCAGCATGAGCGGCATAAATAATGCAGTACAGAATGGGGACACGGCGATTAGTGCCCTTCCCCGATGAGGCCTTCGAGGAGCAGGTGGGGTTTCAGGAGGAGCAGTCGAAGCAAGAAACACTAACTGGCACATGTCCTAAATGAAAGGAGAAAATGAGGAGAAAGATGCGAAATTAAGATTTTATGATAGAGAAACTAGAGGACAGAGAGTTTTCTGGATTTGGAGAGGATTCTAGGAAACAAACTCAGACACACTATGGGGGCAGCACAGTGGCGGAAGGCTTTGGCTTTGAGACAAAGACACTTGATCTTCACATAGATCCAGAGAGAATGTGTGTGGACGGGATCAGGGCGCGGGGACCAGGTTGTGCCGCCCAGCCAGAAATAGCTGACCTAGAAAGTGGAGCCTGGGCCTAGGAAGTGCCTGTAGCAGGCATCAAGGACAACAAAACTATGCTATTGGTAAGACCTGCTTCCATCCTCAGAGGTGAGACTGTGGCCTGGGGGACAGGAAGGACATCCGTGGTGATGGAGCAGGCAGAAGAGCTGAGTCATGTGGTAAAGCATTAAGTACTACCGGGGTGGCCTTCATCATTTGAGCACCTAATGCTGCCCTTTCTCAGACCAGTGTCAGGAAGAAGGGGAAGAAACCAACTTGGTAACCAGCTGCAGTGCCACTAGGGCCTTGTGTGTGATGCTGGCCACAGAGCTGATGGCCACAGGAGAGGTCAGTGACCAAGTGGATCTTGAGGGATTGAGGGGCACGTTGCAGGCTTCTGGGCTCAAAATAAAAATAGAACATTGAATGAAGAAAGTCTCTGTGTGTAAGCACCTCCTCCTTTTAAGGGCCAGGAAGGGGAGACCGCAGAGGGAGGGCCTAGAATCAATCAAAGGCTACTTAGTTGTTCTTCCAGTGACTTTGGGCTCCAAAGCCTCTTCTATGCTCAGGTAACACTTCTGTGCAGTAGGACAAAGCTACCCCAATGGGAAAATCTAATGGGCTGTATCAGTTAACTATTATCTCAAAATATGATTTCACTAAGTTTTCCAAAACTCATGAGCTTAAAACAGTCCTTTCTCAGTTCCTATTCTTCTGAGGGCATGAGCTTCAGCTGGAAACGGTTCTGACCCGGGTTTCTTTTATCTCCTCCTTGGGCAGCAGGCTGACCCTGGCTTGTTCTTCCCGGGATGATGGCAGGTGTGCAGGAGAGGAAGCCAGTCACAGAAGCTTTGCTCATATTGTGTCTGCTATCATGTTGCAACTGGACACGGTTGGGGCCCGGAGCAGGTCTGCCTTAGGTCTCCTGGTGGTGTGTACGTTCTTGACTTTGTGTGGAAACATTTCACAACAGGAGAACATGTGATTTTGAGATGATTAAAGCTGGGGACAGTGAAACAAAGGAAGGGCTTAAGGTAGAAGAAGCAACAGGAGAGAGAAAGAGGCACAGGGGGCCTTAGAGACAGGTTCAGGGGGTAAGCCCTGGACGAGCAGCTGCTGCTGCTGCTCCGCTGGTTGCAAGTCTCACGGGGATCCTTAGAGGAAGAGAGCAGAGATGCAGGGAACCCTTGGGGAGGTCTCCGGAGAGGAGGGTGCTAACAGAATATTCATTAGCTTACCAGGTGTGTCCTTCAATATATTGATTCATCAAAATGTGTGCAAAAATGGTCAGGGTTATTTTCAGATTGGTTTTATTTTTAAACGATGTTACTGAAGAGGAGCTGGGACCGAAGCTGGACTGTCCTGAATGGTCTGGAATGTGCAACCATTTGCTCCAACGTGTCCTTGGTTAGGGAGGATAAAACTGTGATTCAGTAGCTGGCTGTAAAGTGCTCAAGTTGTTTGTCCTTGTTTAATTATTTTGTCTGTTTCCCTTATTCCACTTGTCAAGGAATTTCCCTAGCTTCTTACTGTCCTGTCTCAGTGTAATTGCCCAGAGCATATCTCATGGCTGAGCTGTGTGTGTGTGTGTGTTGGTGTGCACATACACACACATGCACACATGTGTGCTTTTCTGCAGTGTGGAGTACTGCAAAGTTTGAGGCAGAGGCTGGGAACAGAAGTGCAGGAGCAATTGTCCAACACCATAGAAGTTGTTTTATTGCTGGGTATCTCTCTGTGCGACAGAAAGGGCTCCTGTCTCTTCTTCCTTGTATGGGGGCCTGGAGGACACATCTCAGAGAGGAGAGTGTGAGAAGAGGGCCTGTGAGAGGGGCCTAGGAAAAAACAAAAAGCACTGAACATATTAGTTGAAAATATAGGTATTTTTTTCAGACTTGAAGAGAGTTTTGTTGCTTTTCTTTTTACACTGAGGCAAAATTGACATACAACATTATATTGGTTTCAGGTGTAGGTGTACAACACAGTTATTTGATATTTATATAAGCTGTGAAATGATCACCATAATAACTCTAGTTAACATCTGTCGCTACATATAGTTATGACTTTTTTTCTTATGAGAACTTTTAAGATCTGCTCTGTTAGTAGCTTTCAAATATGCAATATAGTATTACTAACTATGGTCATTAGCTGTACATTTTATCCTTATGACTTACTTATTTTATAATTAGAAGATTATTCTTTTGGACACCTCTATTCATTTTCCCACCTCAACTCCCTCCCAATGGCTCTGGCAACCAATTTATTCTCCATGTTTACAAGCTTTTTAAAATTGAAAAAATATTTTTAGATTCTACAGATAAGTGAGGTCATATGGTATTTGTCTTTCTCTAACTTATTTCACTTAGCATTATGCTTTCAGGTTCATCTGTGTTGTCACAAATGGCAATATTTCATTCTTTTTTATGGCTGACTAATATTCCATTGTACATATGTACCACTCTTTCTTTATCCATTTATTTATTGGACACTTGGGCTGTTTCTATGTCTTGGCTGTTGAAAATAATGCTGCAATGAACACAGAAGTGCAGATATAATTTTGTGAAAAGGTGTATTAAAAAATTAGTTAATTGTTTTATTTTCTGACTTTTTGAATACCCTGATATTTGTTGATTTGTAAGGCTGAAAATAGAGATGCAAATTGTGTGGGGCAAAAATAAATCTCCAGCAATTCTTGGCCTTTTTCTTCGGAGGAGATCTTTGGCTTTCCGTTTTGTACCCTGACCTCAGTAGGGTTGTGGGTGAGAGGGGGAGGGGAGAGTAGGACATCCCTCCTTTGCTAAAGCTCACTGTTCCCGAGCTCAGAAACCACAGTGTCTCCATCATTTCCTTCCATTGTTTGCACTTTCCAGTCTGAAGTTCTACGTGTTTTGTTTTATTCTTTACAAAATACACTGATAAAATAGGGGCAAGGCACCAGAGAGTAATTTTAAGACTTCTCAGCCCCACAGGCCAGGCGGGAGGTTGCCAAGGCTTTGAATCCAATCCAAAGAATCAAAGAATCGGTGTGCGAGGGCCTCGGGCTCTTGGGGCCGCCCCCAGTGTCCGACCTGTCTCACCATTCCCGAGAGTGGCTCACATTGACAGAGAATGGCCAGAATTCAGAGAGGGGAAAAAGGAAGGTCTGTTTAGTGTAATCTAAATACGAGCCCAGAGCTGCAGGTGTCTGCCCAGAGTAACACAAATACCATTTCTTGTAGGTCCAGGAAACCTTCCTCAGACTTGTTTAAAGAATAAAGACCAGACAGACACCCCAGCAATGATGCTAAATGACGTCTCCAAGAGAATAGGTGCTAGTAAACACAGCACCCTCCTCGACTCCTTTTCTTTTCTTTTTTTTTCTCTTTTTTTAAAGTACTGTTTAGAAAAAGAATCTCTATGTAATAAAATGGTTTAACTTGGCACCCAAAATAAAAAAATATTTGTTAGAATAAATTCGGATTCAGTCATACTTTTGGACTGATGATTTTTAATTTTTTTATGTTTAAAATTTATATTTTTATTTATCTCAGAAAGCAAGGGAAGAGAGAGAGAAACATCAATGATGAACCACTGATTGGCTGCCTCCTGCACACCCTACATTGAGAATTGAGCCCACAACCCGGGCATGTGCCCTGACAGGGAATCAAACAGTAACCTCCTGGTTCACGGTTCAACATTCAACACTGAGGCACACTAACTGGGCTGGTAATTTTTTTTGCTGGTGCATTAATATTGTCTGGGTGCAATCGCCGTGGATTTTTTTTGTATAGCTTCTCTCTTCCCGCTCCCTTCTCATTCCTGCCCTGGCACTGCCACCTCCCCTACAGCCCACACGCATCACTCCTGGCTTATGGTTCTGTAGCATGAAGGCTTCCCTATTAAAGATATTGGTGTCTTGCCACTTTAAGTGTATTTTGTAAGGTTGCCTTAGGAGACACTGACCTAGAGCAAAGGAGAACGGGAGAGTTGACTTTGTTCCCCCACCTCTGGGGCAGGGGAGAGACTTGTCAGAGGAAATGAAGGCTTTTGGAACTCCATATCGGGGACCTGAGAACAATGCAGCCTCTGGAAACTGTGGGGTGTGAAGGGAAGTTATCCTTGGTTACAGGAAGAGTGAGGGAGGCAGTGTGTGCGGAGGGACCTCTGGCCAGGCTCCCAGGGCAGCTGCAGAGCGGCGGCCACCTGGGAAACAAGAGGGACTTCATTTGGCAGGACTGGGGGAAACACAGGAGCCCCGCTCCCAGTTGTTTGTGTTAAAATGTGAGCATGAAAATAGAATAAATAATTGGATAGGACTTGGCTTGTAAAGTTCAAGACCCTGAACTAGATAGAAGGTTCTTTTTTAAAAAAATATATTATTATTGATTTCAGAGAGGAAGGGAGAATGAGAGATAAAAAAAAAAATCAATGACGAGAGAGAATCATTGATTGGCTGCCTCCTGCACTTCCCATTCTGGGGATTAAGCCCACAGCCCAAACTGTGACCTCCTGGTTCATAGGTTGACACTCAACCACTGAGTTACACAGGCAGGGCTAGAAGCTTCTTTTCTTTGCCTTCCCTTTCTCCAATTCCCTCCTCCTCCTCCTCCTCCTCCTCCTCCTCC